>JAANSN010001392.1:0-34290 GCA_036850665.1 Dicranocentrus wangi | reverse complement strand
AGTTTTACGAATACGAATTCATTATACGATTTTGGTTTTAATTTTTACATGCAATTTATGAACAATTCCAAATTACACCTTCTACTTCTACTGTGCATAGTCATACAAGGCAGAAATGAGCAAAATGTTTTCACACTTGTATCACTGGCATCACTGCTCGTCGCCAGCCGGGTGCTGGTTTCAGTTGTTCAGTCCCATTTTCCGTCTTCATCTTCCGTCGTGATGAAAAATATTTGCATGTCTTCTTATTATGGAAACATTTATATTACATTATGGAGATATCATCATAACTCAATTTTCACTTGGCTTACAAATCAAATCACATAAAAGGCACATGTATGTATGAAGCAGATAAGCTAAAAAATGTTATTTTCAAGCCATCATAATCATTATCAATTCACCGTGTAACTCTCTTCACACTGTGGCATTTTTATTTTGCATGTTTGCTAAACTTTGACCTTGACATTTCCCTATAAATACTAAATTTTCAAACTTTTTGTCGAATGCTGCCAAAGTGCCAATACTGCTAGTAGTCAATTTAATGCTTGTATTCATTCACATATTTGTCCAACGCAGGTGGATGGATATGGATATAAAGTATAAAAGTATGGTAATTGGAAGGAAATAAGAAAGTATTACTACGACTTTAGGAAACAGACACATAAGACGCACACACTCAATATATTCAATTACGGGAAAGCTAATTACTACTTGGTTTGGTCTTGCTGAGATATTTCGTATGGATGTAGGTGGAATAACTGTTCAAATTACTTTCCGTTTCGCATTGTCAATTCCTTACCAATATGGTTAAGGAATTGACATTACACATGTACAATATTAATGACGGGTGTCTAGTTTGCCTACTAATTACGCCAGTGTCAGCCAGTTCCTAACATTTTTTTTCTCGTAACCGCAGCTAGTATAGTAAGTGCATGATGTCTACCAGTCCCAATATTTTACTAGCAGTTGTGATTTCGAGTGACTAAATAGTTAGTTTCAAATCGATCAGTATAGTTCTGCATGGCTCCTATAATGCCAAGTTTTCCATAATTGCCATTAAATTTTTAACCTTTCCATAGTTCATATTTCTGGTTCGAGATGACCAATCCCATGGATCAAATGCCCCTGTCAGAGCCAGGCGTCGCATCCAACTACGGTACACCTAGGGTGATTGAACCACCGTTTTTGAACGCACCTGGAAACCAGTTTTTACTACAACTAATTAAATTGTTCTTTCCAATGATTATCATACCGTTTTTGACTCTAGTGGTGCTACTTTTAATATTTCCCCAAACCCTGCAATTCGACTATAATAAGAAAAGACGGCGAAGGTCTGTTTTCAACACGACAAATATGAAGGTTCCGCCTCCGGTTTTGTATGCAACTAGAATTTAGAAATTCAGATCAAGGTCGGAATAGAGGCCGGCAGGTGTAAAAATAGAAACTCAAATACACCTTTCATGAACTTTGGATATTGAAAGTGAAAATGGCGTGTTTTCTACGTGAGTTGAGTTTCACAGATGGAAACATTCGTCGAAAATTGGAATTCGAAAATAGTGAAGAACGAAATAATTATGCCCATCTTCAGCACAATTATCTAGTTTTCGTCATGTATATTTCATTTATTGAAATCTGTTTAATTTAAAAATTAATTTTCCAGCACAATAAAAGGAGGTGTAACTTGTAACAAACTATAACTTTATAACTTATTCCCATATACAGTTTAAATATGGCATTAGCCTACTATTAGACTTTTTCTGTGACTTTAGTGTAATAGTTAGTTAAGCAAAATAATTTAATAAAAGCATTCCCTAATATTCTACATATTATTACTCTCTTTTAAGCCATTAAAACTTGGGCTGTATATATACATTCAATAACAATAATAACAAGTACACGAAATTATTAAAAATATCCAATGAAAATAAAACTCTTGTATGAGCCAGTCTCCTTTTTGAAACCGTAATCGAAAGTTCCTCACACCTGATTAAGTATGTAAAGTTTGAGACAACAATTTTTAAAAACTTTGTAAGTGCTTCCCATAATTACGCTATTCCAGTATTATTGGAAAACTTGCCGGTGTGGAATGTTTTGAAGTATGGAGTTCTTCAATACTGCAAGCGTTAAGTAGTAAAAATGCATGAGTGCAGAATTGTACAGCAAAAAGCTTCACTGCATAGTGCAACGTAAATATATTAATTATCTGTGTCTAAATTAAATATCACAATCAAGTACGAATTTATATGTTGATATCATTTTGTACCCTTCCGATGTCGATTAGCCGTATACCATACTATATTTAAGTTTCTAGTTCTACTTTTTAAATTTTCATTGGTCGAGTTATTGGAATTTAAATGTAGTACTTGCTAAAATGGAATAATTTATTATCCTACTAATACTGATTATGAATTTGCGTGCATTATGCCATTGTTTCCGTATTTGGTTCTTCTTTCACCACTATTCTATTATCGTTGGCAGGCGAGGAGTCCATAGAGAATGATTGATCATCAAACGCTTCAGGTACAACAGGGAGCATAATATCCGCCTTGGATGCGTCATTTACCTCCTTCTCAAGAGCTGTGGAATTTTCTGTTGACAAAAGGAAGAAAATGTAAATGTTAGATGTATATTTATTATATCTTTAGCACCAGGAGTCTTTTCACACTCATGCCTAAAATGTGAACCAGACTTTTAAGATTTACAGTTATAATCACTTTGTCACACATACCACAGTAATTGCTGGCGTCATTATGCATGCTTCCTAATACGGCCCCATCCATTTCCATACATACTACGTACGCATCATCTTCAAGAGTGGATGTGGATGACCTAACTGACGTGTTATTCTGCGTTTGGCTACCTCTTCCCTCTCCTACTGTAAATAGTCTGGAACGAATCCAAATGCCAATTATGATGATGATGATTATGGCTACGCCAATAACCCCCGCACTGATTGAGGCAATAACGAGTGGGCTCTCCTCGAAATGGGAGTCTGAGGAGATTTTCCCGATTTGTTGAATGGAATAAGCTCGTTGTGGGGATGACTCTTCTTCAGCCTTTTGAAATAAATCAACAAATTAAATTTTAAAGTTGTATTTTAGTATATATGCAGAACGAATAGCAGTAGGATACAACACTTGAGTAGTGTTATCCAATATAAATAATATCTAATTATAATTTAATATGTCTAATTACCCAGTAAAATCTAGCCGCCCTGTTGTTAAATCGTGCATTATTCAACGGATTGCTGTCAAAATTGTTACTCTGTAATCACAAGCAATAAGAAATTGTTTGAAATTAATTATTATTTACATGGATTTCGTTGATGACAAGTAAAACTTATTGGTCAGGTATGATAATAACAATAAGTTACACCACTTACAAAGCTTCCTGTTCCAGTTTCCATTATGATTTTTGCGTAATTAACTATTGGTAGATGTAGATAATGATCAAATCACAATCAAACTTCCAAAAAATCAAGGCAAGGAGGTAATGCGAGGTGAGGTGAGGTGAAATGCGATTTCTCCCAAAATGGATAGCGTTCAGAAAACTTTACAACAACTTTCCGCTATTAAAACCAAACTTAAACTCAAGGATTTTTTTCTTGGCACTGTACACTATCCCTTTGCACACATTTGAAGCAGAAAGGGCTTCTAGAGAAATCTATTTTGATCCTTCTGGCAAACTCACCTTGATTTTCACAATTGTACCAGTATCACGTTTAGAGAGCTTAGATTTTAAGGAAGGGTAAAGTAATACCTCGAATTCCAAATGGAGTATTACAAACGATCAAAATGTATGGCTGCTGGAGCTATACACCAACTTAGCTCTGCGACGGCAAAATCAGAAATAAAAACAGGAAAGGGTCTTCAGGTGAGTTTTTAGGTTTCTTCAGAACAAATCCCTTGCCTGTCAACGATAATACTACCTCACGATCGGGAGGATGGATGGTCTCACAAGAAAGGAAAAAAGGACGACTTAAACGTGAATAGGTAGATACCTACATAAAAATAGAACGGAAAACCTTTTCCAGCCTATAACTACCCACACACTACACACATGCAACAGGAACCTCAGGAAAATGTGAAAAAATGAAAATGTACATTTAAGTAAAAATATATGATATTGCTGTGTGTGAGTGAGCATGAGCACGGAGCACAGTCAAAGAAAAAGGTGTGCAATAAGAAAAAAATCCAGTACGCACAATAACCGAGGTTGATTGTGAGTGGCTTAGACGGGATAGAATGGAGCTGAAAAGCTAAGGGATTGAAATGGATTTCGTTGTAGTCTCTTTTCTCACCTTTCTCATACCGTGGTAAAATAATAATCATCCTGGTTTGAGTTGTGAGCCCATTTCATAACAATATAGCTTACCTTTTACAAAACTTCATACAAAAGTCCTGCTCTGGCTCTGTTACATCCCCATCCCCCTGTCATTATCATTATTCCTCACGAATCCCGCATCTTCCGTGTACGTGAATGAAAGATTAATGCTGTATCAAACATAATGTGTGTGTACGTACGTCCTTTTCAGGTACGCAACAGGTTGTAGGTACATATTATACGAAGAATATCCTGGGGCTTGTCGTGGTATTATTACCAAAAGCCAAAGGTATACGAAACCAGCACCGTGGGTTTCTTTCTACTTATGTAATTGACTAGAGAACTGGTACTGGTTTTCTCAACTACTTTTACTCCCCTGTGCTGCCTAAATTACAGCACAGCAGCAGAGCATAATCACATACATACATTTTCAAACAAAGTCAGTATGAAGTTATAGAAGGACAACCTCTCTACCTTTTTTATTTTACCTCCATTTCTCCAATTTGTCTCTACTTTGAATTTGGAATCTAAGATTAAGTCAAGCAAATTGATTCGGAATATTCAGATGAGGCCTTTCTCATTTGAAATAAGCTGAAAACCCTAATGTATGTGCTATGATAAGCTAGGGGGTTGCATGATGCATTTTCATTGTATGCGCATCATCCAATCCAATTTGATTCAGCTTTTGATCACACTCAAGGGAATAGTTTCACTTTACATCGTGTAGATGTATATATGTCTTGAAATGTGGTTCCTGGTATTGGTAATACCTATCACATTGTTCGAATTCTATGGCATAAGTCTGTCTACTTGATTGCTTTAATGGTTTATGGTACTTGCTCCTGCATCATATAACAGTACAGATTTATATTTCTCTTCTCTCCTCTTACTTCACTTTGTGCTTTGCTCAGTGAAGCTTAAAGCCCAGTCGTCGTCATCATCACCTTCATCAACTTTATCAGATCGGACTGACGATGAGTTAGGCTCAGGTTACAAGAAGAGCAGAAGCCTTGTTTCTTCGGCGGCATATAGTAAATAGACAGCCATAGCCAGACCGACTGGATCCTCTAGATCTAGTGCCTCGAGAGTAAATGCATTTTACACGATGGTACATGGTCACCTACCGACCACCGCACCTGGGTTGAGTGTGTCAGTAACAACGGTGATATGGTGTAAGATGGCCATGTCTCAGTGCATCATGATTTTCGAAACTGATTAATCTTGTCGGATCTCTTATTTAACTGTTTTAATAGCCTACAGCGCCTCTTCAAACAAGACCACACATTTGTTCATTATTTTATGGACCTAGTATTCTAGCCTAGAGAGCATATTTACAAACATTGTTCGTTGAATGATATTCTACAAAAACGCATTTTCAGCATGGTCACGATGTTAAGAAAAAAGGTTGTAGGGAGTAAATTAGAGAAATATGTTATTAAAAAAGAGGAAAACTCACTGTAATCACAAACTTCATCCATCATTGCGACAGGTAGTTAAAAAACTAAGCATAATAGGCTTAAAAATAGGAACATGAGGAGGGACGGGTAGGAGGGTTGTAATTGTAATAGATTTCCTGTATGTTGGCTTTCACAGTTCACTGACTGCTCTCTGTGCTTTTTTCGCTTTTGTATTTGATACGTTATATGAGTTTTATGCTTTTATTGTGCTCTTTCTCCTTTGTTTTTCTCATGTCCTTCCGATGACAGCCATTGTAAAATCACAATTACAGACAGAAGCTACATCAACATCACGCATCACCAGAATATACTCATGTGAATTTATTTTCTGCTCTCTGTGCTTTTTTCGCTTTTGTATTTGATACGTTATACGAGTTTTATGCGTTTATTGTGCTCTTTCTCCTTTGTTTTTCTCATGTCCTTCCGATGACAGCCATTGTAAAATCACAATTACAGACAGAAGCTACATCAACATCACGCATCACCAGAATATACTCATGTGGATTTATTTATGCCGTGCATATATTTATTGCCTTGAATTGGTGCAAAGGACATTGCCATTCCAAATTTTGTTTCAGTGAACTACAGAAAAACACATTTCGCTTAGTTTTGGTAACGTGTATCCGCATTTTTAAATATGTAAATCCGGATTTTTGACTATGTGGTGAATGGTTTGCTTGATTGATGTATGGCATTCCATTGAACAAACCGTGAGGATTTTTAACAATAAAGTTATTTCGGTGATTCCGCATTCGGTTGACAACTCTACAGGGATATTTTACTTGTCAGCAAGTTAATAGCTAGGCAAGATTTCTAAAGTAATCCGGGTACCTGTGTATGAACGAAGTCATATGTAGTGAGGGGAAGAATGGAAGCCAATTGTATAAGAAATGTACCGTGTACCGTACGGCGATACAAGTGTTTTTGACATTTTGGTTTGGACGCGGACGTGTTGTAGGGTAACAAGTGTTTCTGGGTATCATTCAATTCAAAAGGTTCATTTGACATGCATCTAGATGCACGGATTGTAGACGTGACAATCATCGTACCGGAGCTTTGGCAGGCTTATAATATTAGTAGTAAATGAATAACAAACATTTTGGGTAGAGTTTGCATACTTTACATAGGTATGCATTTATCTACTGACTGGCATAGGCAATGCAATAATAATGGGCATACATCATACTGTAGGGGTTCACTGGCATTTACTGATGCTTTCAAGAACAATATGTAGTATGTAGTTGATCAGTAGGGCATAGCATGTTTTATGCGTTAGTTTTTTATGTATGTTGCTGAATAGCAAAGGGATAGAAAAGGAAAGATTTTTACGAGCCAAAATTTGAGCCAGGGGTAAATTTAGTTTTATGAACCTTCTCGGCATCCTTGACAGAAACCAAAAAGACCTCTGGTCTTGGCTACTGTCGCGTAAAGAGGGAAAATAATGGCTACTCTGGTCGAGTTTTTAATACTTGCTTCACACTATAGAATTTTAGGAACCTTTTTTTGTATTCACAGAAAAGGGTTTGGTTCCGGAACTTCAGCTTACTTAAAACGCTTACTGACTGAGTTTGTCCATAAAATATATTTAGATATATACATATTCATGTAGCAAATGAAACGGCAATGGCGCAATGGAGTCCCTATGTCCGTTATTTTTAACTATTATAATGTCATTTCAACAGCAATTTCATCCAATTGAAAAAAAAATTCTGAAAGACCCGGCTCCAGGTACCTGTGTATTAATCGAGTGATGATCCCATGGCTGTTCGTATATGGCATTTGGTTTAAAATGACTCCCATTCCCAACCAAGTCCAGCCAGACGGCTCTGTCACTGCAGCGAACATAGATCTTCATCAGATGCGCCATAATCATAAAATAAGCGAGACCAAGAGTTGAGTTGAGGACAAAAAAAGTTTAAAAGGGTTGTGTGATATGATGACCACCTCTAATTGTGCTTTTAGCGTAAGGGCCAAATCTCAGAATATGTTGATAGATCAGGAGGGAGTATGGGTTCGCAGGGTTGGAGACGTTCTACAAGTATATTTTTGTCTAGACAATTTCAGCCACATTTGGCCATTCTCTCGATCTTAACTAACCGACTGACTGGTTCTCTGATTTGAGAAGCGTGAGCAGGTAAAGCTGAGACTTACTTGAGCACTACACAGGATGTAGTTATAAAATGTTCACTTATATGGCGCATACATAATTATGGAAACCACACAGATTGAAAGAACCAATTCGATGTAAATATGCTTGGTTAGATAATAGGAAATTGTAATTTTATTATAAAAGTTCTGATTATCGGAATAGCGGGTTATGGATCAACATACTTGTTTCAACTTTTTAACAGGTTTAACTTTTTTAATAGATATAACCAACGTGTATGAAATGGCAATTTTGTACATTCATGCCCTTGGATATAACCAATGCGACTTACTCACACAAAGAAGAAGCAACAATCAGAATTCAGAATGGAGTTTAAAAAAAGATTCCATTGTATTCAGGGTTTTGATTTATTTTAATTACTTTGCTTATACCCATACGCTCCATGAGTTATCCCATGTCTTGAAAGCTGATAGCTAATGAACAGCCAGTTATTTAAGAATTACACAGGAATATTACTTAGCCGAGACTTTTATACACTTTTATATCACATGTCAGATGCATAGGTATGACCATATAGACCATTTGATATCTCGTTGCAGTTGCAAGGACCTACTAGATCATTACTACTAAATAACACCCTATATTCACTATTGGATGGCAGTATATCTGCAAATAAATGTCTTTCATGAAAAATTGATTCCTATTGTTTGACATTTTTTGTCTTCAATTAACAACTAACCATGTAAATCGTAGGAAAGTTAGTGGAATCACAATAATACTTATTTGTAATTACACAGTAAAATGTTTTCTTACTGAAAGTCTATACCAATAATCCTATAAATGTCTTAAACGTCATATTATGAAAATGAGTCTATCCAATAATTTTCATTGAAACTACAAAGACAATTCAGGAATTTTGAAACACAATACACAGCATATTATGTATACAACCAGCACTTCGCATCATATCGAGATTGTCCATTGCTCCATATTCCATAAATCACGCTCTTTTCAATTTTACAAACACAAAAAAATAAGACTTTTTGACATGTCATTTTGCTCTCCCGCTGTCTGAAGTCTGAAAGGGTTCTCATGTAGTGCAATAAATACGAGAGTATGATTTTCCTTATATATAAGTGTAAAACGGAAGAAGAGAGATATTTCTGGAGACAAAAAAGAAAGCGTAGTGCGTATCAAAGCTTTTGACTTTGACAGGTGTTATTGTCGTAGTTTTATATCTCTTGCCACAGATATTTTACAAATGAACTGTGTGCACTCTCTGCCAGAACAGGTATCTACCGACCCAACAATGACATATACCTACCTAATATGCACCAGCTTGCTTACACACACACAAGTTGGTTGTCACCGATTACATTATATGGTCGCCGCCTCGTCTGGCCGTTTGACTTTCCTTTCACTTCTTGGCGAACAGGAAATATATACAATAATGTGCTCGGGAAATTAGGAACCCCATTGCGTGGAAATATTTTGAAAAGAATTGAGAATCTATATATGCATTTACTCCAATAAAAATTGGAATTCTAAGGTGAGTACCAACAAGTACCTGTGTAGCCAGCCAGCCACCCTAATAAGAAGAGTCAAGCACCTTTCCCAGAGCCGTGCCGCAAAGTCTAGAGTCTCTTCTACCGCTACACTGGATTGAAAGTATTGAAGCATAAAAATCATATTATTATTTAATTCTAAAAATATATACCTTCAGGTAATACCACATACAATACATGAGGTCCCGGTGTTCGGCTACCTAAAATAAAATGAACATTTGATGAACTCATTTCTGTACCTCCAATCCAATCCAATATATTCATGCGTGTTCCAATTTCAAGCAAGTCAAAGAACTTTTTTGTTAACACTTTTTTTTAATCAGAAAAACAGGTCGACCATGACTAACTTAGAAATCCCTAGAATCCTGAGAATCCACCTGTCAATTTACATTTTTGTTAATACCAAAACTAAAACAAGGTAGCCGAAAAAGGGGTTTGAAGAAAGCTTTAAAGAAAACACGACGTCAAAAAATGAGACATACCTAATTATATAGGTTGTGCGAATTTAGGCTTTCAATATAAATGCACGCGATTGATGCACACTTTTGCACACTACATAATACTGTGTTCAGTACAAAAATGTCTTTGTTACTTCAAGTTTTATGCACACTACATCTTCACGGATGCCCCAAATGGCAGCGGTACATATTTCACGGCTGCTGCTGCGAGGAAGTAAGGTAATGTTATGATTGCAATGTCGCCTGTTCCTCTCTCGTTTCTGGATACTTTTTGAGGCAGTTTCTTAATGGAAGTTGCTAAAATGAATTAAAAATTTAGTTTTAAATTAAAAAGAGAGGAGCGAATACTAGCTAGTTTTGGTTGGATAATTCAATTAAAGTTGGGAATCTGGATGAAAATCCAGATCCAGAGAGACCACTTCCACAGGCGTCATCCATTTGATTCAACAGTTACTTACTTAACATTACTTGATTTGAAAGTTTGGGGACAAGAAAGTGAAAAATTGGCAGCAGGTGTGTTTAAGGAGCTTTTTGGCGTCGAGTTGAGTTCCCTGTCCACGCCACGCCAGTAGTAGTGCTAACTAATTCAGAAATGAGGCTTTTGTTGAGAAATCTGCTGCGAAGACAAGGCTGCTGCATCTCACTGAAAAATGAGTTGCGGCTTCAGCCCAGGTGGTTCGGAACTTCGTCATGTGTTCGTCAAGAAGCTGAAGAATCGGGGGGAGCGGCTTCACATGGTTTTTTGAGGGAGGCGTATCACTGCAATCAGGAGTGGAGCAAACGCTTGGAGACTCCCTTACTACAAAAAATACAATTAGGTAAGGGGAAAAATAACCGGATCAACAGTTGACAGTGCTAAAATTCATTATTGACTACAAATTGAAGTTTTGAAGCTCATGTTTAATCCTTTGCGTTTGTATACCTTTTCAGATGACTTCTTCTACGACATTGATAAGCGGTATCAAATGGATAAGGTGATCAGCGCGATAGATGTAGATTTGGTGAGCTTGTTTATTACGTAGATACTGGATGAAAGATGACATTTGAAATATTGTGATTTGTTTTGGTTTTGGTGATGTTTACATTTGTTTGTGAATGTTACTTTCAAACAGTATGTAAATAAAGCCAGTCATGAAGATAACTTGGAAGAAATGGAAGACTTGGTCCATAGGTTACGGAGGTCACCGGCAACGGCAGACGCATTGCCATCTACCAGCTATGCTCTGGTTCGAGCATTGTTGAAAGCTGGTCAAATTGATGACCTAATTGAGAATTTTGAACGATCGGTGGAATTATGGCGTTTTTGTCGACTTTCACCTTGCTAACATTCTGATGGATGAATTCTTAAAACAAGGGAATAATAGAGGTTAGTGGATTTGGATTAAATTTGAGTTAGTTTTTTACTTCATGCGTACGATACTGGAGACTGGAGACACAGCACATGTTTCGATGTAATCAAAATCAAGCTGTACGTTCACCATGTGTGACTGAAAATAGTGTTTGCTTAACATGATGCCAGAACATTTGGTAATGCTTATGAACTGTTTTTTAAGATTAGATGTTTTTTACGTTTCTATTTTAGATGCTGCCAAAGTCGCTAGTTTATTCATGCTGGAAGAGAACTTTGGTTCATCTACATCCCGGTACTTTGCTTTGCTGTCTTGTCTTAAATATGTTAATAATCCATCACCTGAACCTTGGGAAACTAGTCCTCCAAAACCAGAAACGGATGAAGAAGTTAGTGGAAAACCTATATTATAGAAATTAGGTATACTTTCGTGTATTAATTTACTATTGTTTTTATTTCTAAATAGGTTAAAGTTAGACTGTATTACGTTCGTAATCCCTTCTTTGATGATCACTTCGACCTGGCTGACCCTAATCATGTAATTGGAAAAACGCTGGCTTCAGTTAGTCGAGAAGTTAAAGAAGACGATACACTTTCTAGATCAGGAGAGCTGATGGGCTGGACACTGTATGGGAAGTGGGATAAGGTGGAAAGTCTGTTGGGCGAAACAATCAAAAACAAAAAGTCTTTTGCAGAAGAAGCTGTAAGTCTTTTGTTAGAAATATTTGAATATGCCATTTTATTCTCCAGTTTATGTTTCTGTAATTTTGTTCTCGCGAACTTATCATTAGACGCCATTCTTTATCTTAGATTACCAAAGTGTCAAAACTATGTGAAACGGCAATTGCTGAAATAGAAGCATCGCCCACCAAAGCTTTATCTAAACCTAAAGTTCATCAGTTTCCAGGAGTTAATTTAGATGAAAAAGACGTCAATAATATGTGGAAACAGCTTAACTACCCTGAATATGAAAAAAATGTAGCCACAGTTAAATCCCTTCTCAACTCAAATCAACTTGGTCTGGCAAAAAATTTCCAATTAATTGAAAAGGCTCAGCAACTTCTTTCTGCAGCGTTGGCCGATAGAGAGGATCAAGAAATTCAAGATCACTTGAAAACTTATGAAGAATGGAACGAACGAAGGATAACTGAAATTGATAACCAGATGAAGCGATTTAGGAAATTTGAAGTACTTGAAGATGCTGAGGCTAAGAAGAAGGAACTAAAAGAAAAGGAAGAAGTGATTTTCTTTTTTGATAACGAGGAAGAGTGGATGATGAGACTACCACCTGATGAACAAAAAGGCTACAAGTTATCTACAGATTACATACCAACTAACTGGACTCCTTTTGTCAAAACTATTCCTGAGAAAAAGAATAGAAAGAAGAAGAAGACGTAAGAGAAATTGATGATGTTTAAGTGCATTTTTGTAAGTCTTGTTTATGATACAATAAACGTACTGTAGCGATCTCGTTTAATGATCTTTTATATACAAGGGATTTTTTAATCGTCATTTGATTCATGTGATTTTTATAATGAATCTTGAATTTGTCTATCACTTCAACAGAGTAGTGTTATATAAGAAAGGTTTAGTTGAATCTGTCGAAAGTCACCTTCTGTGTTCGACTTCAACATTAGTACAAAAAGATTTTGAGCATGCCAATCATGTACGTTCGTTCTCACAGATAGATTAACAAATTGATTTAACCATTTTGATTCTGGAGTCATTGATAAAGTTTGCAATTAATTGCAGTATTCACAAAAGTTTTTCAATTTTTATACGGTTGTACAATGTACAATAATTTTTTCATGATTATTCACAGTCTGAATGCAGGTTTAGTGGATCCTGACTTGTTCGAAACGTTGCTGTTTGTACGTTTAACAGGGGCAGTTGAATTGGTTAGTTTGATAAGTCGTCCATTCGCTTGTGACAGAGCAGGTCTAATTGATGGTGGGGCCTTAATTACTGCGTTTCCAGAAGTATTTTTTGTAGACTGAAGGGAATTGTCTAAGTTGGTCTTACCATTTATTTTCTTCAAAGCGGACGGGCATTTAATGGACTTTTGCTTTAATTCTGATCTCATGGACCTGCATGAAAACAAAAAAGTTGGGACCAATAAATACTGATTTCTTGCAAACATAAATTACACAATCTCAAGCAATAATAAAATTGTCAATAAGGAAAATATTTACTTCCGTCCGGTTGACTCCAGTGATTCGGTTGAGGCTGCTTTCAAAGAATGAAGCTTAATCAGCAGTTTGCTACAAAACAAAATGTCAAACGACTCAAATGTAAATTTTCCCTTTAGTATTTCTGTTGTCTGTATGGAGCTATTACTCCAAAATGAATATAGGTAAGAGAAGATTCCAGAGCGTACTTTCTTAATGGCGCAATTGGAGCTGCAAACTGTTTCATATGTGAAGGAATAGCTTCCTCTGCTACAATCTGTGCAGTAATGTTTCCACATGATCCCATGCTGGACCTCCCCGGCACGGATTTCTTTGGTAGACGTTCGTCATCACTGCTTGCACAGTCCATTTCTTCGTACAATGCCAGTTTTGACTTGAAGTTGCTAACTGGAGCTGGCGAGTCTCTGCAAAATTTTGATCGTGACGCGCTTTTAGGGGAAGCGTTTCGCTTGGCCGTTAGAGATACAAACTCCTTCTTTAAAGTGTCGTACGCTTCACATTTTCGAAGTAGAGCTGCCGCCGTCTTGTCAAATTGTACGCGAAGGGATGCTAGGTCCTTGGTTAAAGATTCATAAATTGCATTTTTCCCCTTGTGACTTTGGATTTCCTTTTTGAGCCGACAGATTTCATTCTCTAAATTGTGCACCTTTACTTGCAAATTGAGATTCAGACATTGAAGAATCCTGGCGTCCTCGGTGGCAAGAGAGGCAGGCAGGGGATTGACTAATGCGACAGCTAGGCAAAAAAGGAATGGTATATTCAGGGCGAGCTGACAATAAAATTGATTGAAGTTTGAAGGGCCAATCACTATTTTCAATTGATCTTGCTTCGTAAATAATTTGTTTTTTGTAAGCCACTTACCGTTTTCACTCATTTTATATCTAATTCTTAGTATCGAAATAATTGCTAAAGGTAGTAAATTATTGTTTAAAAAGCAAGCGGTTGGGAACGAATATGATTATCGGGTGCAAGCCACCTAAAAATAGTACAACGGCCACAAAGAATCAAAGATTATTTATTTTTCAAGCTCTTGGTAATTTGTATGGGGGACACTACGTCTGCTGTAGTGTAAAGTGTAATGACTTTTTAGTTGTCACCAATTTCAGTACATTTATGGTGGTATTATTATCACAGTTAAAAATTAGAATATGTACTCGATAGTAAAAGACCTCGTCATAATTTGCATTTCAATGTAATCAACATGATTACGCTACTATAAAACATGCAAATTAGATGGTAGCAGGTATGTAGATAAACAGCTCTTAAAACCGTCGACCATCGTCCTTTATGCTTAGCTAGATTCATGACAGGTAGGGCAGTAGATAACACTCAAAAAGTTGTTTATTCGCTAGCCAAAAACGTTCTTACATATTACCTTTATCATAATACCTGAACCATATTTAACCTGAAGTCTGGATTACAATTTATCATTCGAAAACTTATTATTTGCCCCGACATATATACCAATAATAATTAAACTTAATTATATAAAACTCTTATTTACACATCCATCTATATGTAAGCCAGTTGACATTGTAGTAGGTATATACATTTAACGCGTGTAGTTTTCTCCTCATGGAATATTCACAAATCTCGTTGATACTAACTATGCTTTCCGGTCACTACTAGTTTTCCTATCATTGCCGACTCCAGGCGTGGAGAATTCTTCTGGTATTGGAAATACTAATGGAGGCCCAACACCTAATTGATTGTCTTTGGTCTGGGGTCGGGTAGTGTTGAAATATGTAACGTTATGGGGAACTCCTCGGATGCTGCTGCTGGGTTGTTCTTGCTACGAAGATTATTTTGACTTTCAACATACATTTTTTTTAAATATGTAAAAATCGCATATTATAAATAAACAGTCTCAGTCTCACCAAAGCTGCTTGTAATTCCTTCTCGACTGAATACACATGATAAGCAAAATACATCACCGACAAAGAAACAACTCCACCACCAATGAGGAATGGATTGTAGTGTACATACAAGAGAAGAGCCGTATAGCCAAGTGTATACGCCTGTGAAATTGAAAGAGTGACTAGAAACTTGTGTGAGTTATATAGGAGTTAAATATTCCAGCCCAATGTAAATTCTCAACAGTTTACTTACATAGATTATGTTGATTAAGCAAGTCCAAAACAACTTCTGTTTCTTACTTGTCACGACGTACATCATGTTTACTTCTACCAGCCATAAAGTTATTTGAAAGAGGCTGTTCGGAATAGAAATGGAGAACGGTTTACTAAAATTTTCATTTGAAAGGGCACGTTTTGAATCTACTTAATTTGCAGGGGCTTATGAACGACAGTTTAACCCGTCTCTCCATCGACCTTCTTTGAATTATAATACTTACGCAAATAGAGCAACCAGCCATATTGGTTTCTTTCTTAAATGAGCTCTGGCTTCGTCAATTAGGGGTACTGTGAACATGACAATGTTCACCACCGCGAGGAGAGCCAGTTTTATGAAGATTGTGGCATTTTCCTGGCATATTACTTCGCCAGATTTCGGTGGCCCAGAAGGGGGCCCTCTGAGAAGAAATAATTGCTGTACAGAAATCGCAGTGTGTCTCGGAGCAGGGGTAGGGCGCGCATCAAATTGAGCACTATTCCGCTTCGCATCGAATGAGGGTAGCGGAGGATTCCTATTAGGGTCTGGGTCTGAGTAGGTTATGCCCCCAAAAGAAACTCTGTGCGGTGGTGAATGTCTGGAGCCGAGCTGCTCCGCGTTGTTATTTGAAATCATGATTTGCCCTGGGTATGACATATATTACATGTTTTATCCGGCGACCTTCAGCAAGAGTATCTTCACATTTTGCCCATGCCATGGACAACTTTCAAAATAATTAATAAGAGTGATCTTCACAATTTCCCCCAATTGTTTGTAACATTTTTTTCCCTAAGATTATTAAAGCATATATTAACTGCTCGCTGTTTTTTCCACTTTTACAGGCATCGGCATACCAGAGGACTGAGGCCGTTAGTGCATGCACCCTTAGTAACTATCCAATCCAAGTCATATCAATGTAGTCATTTCTGTCATTTCGCCAGCGCCAGCACAGCAATATATAGCATACCTATGTGTGATACGCAGTAATTGCTAGATAGAGTTAGTAGATAGTATCCGAACATCAAGAAATGGAAGTGTTGAAAATTTCGTGTATGTTTTTTGTTTTTGTTTTTAAGGCTTTTATTATGAACGCAATGCCCACCCATAAACAACATCATTCATTAATTTTGTGGTAGCAAACGTATGATATTAACACAGGTTAAATAATATAAATTGCCGTGAAGAACCAGTCTGAAGAAGAAACTGCAAATCGGTATCCCGTTATTATACTCTTCAATTCAAACATAATGAACTGCAACACAAAGAAGACAATCAATTAGCTAGCAATCACAATGTTTTCATGATTAGTATATACTAATCAAAAATTACCGTCATTATCACTTCAGAAATTGCCACAATCGCCAGCCAGCCGACAACTTCATCTGTCAGGTCATCGCCAAATTTTAAGTCTCCCCCTATGTTGTTAGTATAGTCCTGAATTATTTGACGTATATACATGCAAAAGGTAGTAATTAGGGCACAACCCAACATGATTCCGTCCCTCATTTCATACTGGAGAGAAAATATGTTAACATCGGATTGCCACTATTAGCGTTAGCATAATAAGATCAAACTTTATTCCATTTGCCAGGGAACATATATCTGACTTTTCCATACCGTGGCAAAAATTCCAAGTACGGCGAAAAACCCCATTGTTCCTACTAAGCATTCCATGACATCACTCGCCTGCTCAAAATATCCAGTCAACCAATGGTCAAACAAATACGCCAAAAAATCTGAAGCGACAATGATCTAAATGAGAACCAGGTGCAGCAGTCACGTTCAATATACTATAGTAATATATATTTGCATATTGTAAAGATGTAAAACTGGATGTGTGCAAAACTCTTAAAAGCTTAAACCTCAACAGCCAGGAGAAGAACATATAAAATCCAATGTTTCTTCCTTAAACTTGGAATTACTCGCATTGCAAGCTTCAGAAATATGTAAATTCCCCTGCAGCATAGTATGTAGTCAATGTATTAAGCATAATACGCATTTTTAATTTAACAAAAATAAGCCATACCCCGAAATAAAGTGATAGTGCACTGGTCCTTCGATATCGTAAAAGTCTTGGATTCTGGAAAACGAGACTAATATCAAATCCAATATTCATACAAAAATTGACAAAACACACATTTAATTGTTTAGGAATTCTTACAGTGGGAAATCCTTTGTTAAATACATCCATCCCAAAACAGCTAAAGTTTTGAAACATAGAACGGCAAATGTCTTTTGGATAAACCGTGTCTGACCTGAACTTCTTTGATCTTTCAAATCAGCTTCAATGTGATATTGGGGCACTGAGGCACAGAACTACGCAGAGATAAATATTTAAGACGCAATAATTCTCGGATTGATTCGTATCTACATGTTTATGATCATTCAATTCAGTTCTAGATTCTGTTATGAGCATAGTTATGCTTTCTTTCTCCCATATTGTTCATGGTGTAGGTGTAAGTGTACAACTAGAAAATGTTTGCATGATTACACAGCATTCCTGCTTGGGCAAGTCCGGGATTGTTGAAGACACAGACAATGCAGCGTTTTCTTCTTCCTGTGAATTTAATTTCTCAACCGTCACCGTGCTGGATGCAGCCGACTCATGAGCTGACTCAAATACGACAAATAGCAATTAGCTTGTACATTCAAACTTACTTGTGATATTTACTTGATAGGAGTAACTATACGTATTATTTTGTCACATGTAAAATTTATAATCACCTTTCTCTTCAAGAGATGATTCGGAAGCCAAATTTTCGTTTTTATTTTCATCGTCATGAGTAGAATCAGTTGAGTCCGTTTTTATCATCAAAACGTTACTGGGATCCGGGACAGACTCGATTGAGTTGATTCCATTCAAGGAGTCTTGGATGGGGGCGATTACCTCGACTTCCTTTCTCTTGCCTCCCTGTTTCCCAATCCCAACTGGTTTCCCTTTATTTTTGGAGCCTTGATTTTGCTTGCAGGTAAGCAAATCCCTGATCCTAGCACATAAAGTTCGAGGTGATTTTCTTTCCACTACCCCGACGTTGACGGCCGGGCTCGGACTGGGTTCAAGCTGAGGTGGAGTTTCTTGATTAGTATCCGCACCCCCACTTTCAACCTCAATTTCATGATGTCCTTTCTCACCATGAGATTCCGAAGGATGCGGATGTGACTCTTGTTCCAACAACGCAGAACTCTCCATTGGAGTTTCTATTGGAACTTCAATGTGGACATAAACATGGTCTGACTCTGACAATGTGGTTGTGTGGTGGTGCGGTTCTGAGTCAAACTGTTCGTGTTTATGATGGTGATGTTCGTGTTCGTGCTGCGTAAATGAAATGGTTTCCACGCGGTCTTTTGATCGTGACCTTTGTCTTCTGCGAGAGCGCTCTCGTTCCCGACTTGTACTACGACTTCGTCTCCTCTCTCTGGAATAATCTATGAGGGCTTCGCGAACCGCTTTGGATGGTGTTGGTCTCGAGTTATGCGACATGTTCACCGTATTTTGGAAACACGAAAACTAAAACGATATAAGAATAAGGGTTTGGGATAGAATGTAGTATACGATCACACTTGTGTATAATTTAGATATTATTTATCATTCTGAATTTCGGGAACATAAACTATTCTCAAGGCGCAGGGGTAGCAGAAACGTTATTTTTTTTATTGCGACTTGGTGTTCGGAAACCTACGCATAGGATTAGATTAACGTCATTGTTGACTGACGCTTTATTAGCTGGAATGTAACGCAGGATACAATGAATAGCACCCGTGGAATAAACCATTCATATACCATGATCCAACCCATAAAAACCATATACCCTACTATTTTATGGACTTTTATTACAAATGCTTTGTTGCTCATATCGTTTATTCGTTTCTAGCATTTATATTTTGTACCACAAAGCAAACTTGACCAACATTGACAACGAATTTTGACTGCTATATCAATACACAGATTCGCAATGTATAGATTGCGACGGTATTTTGAATTCGATTCTTTCTCCAAGCGGAGAGCTATTTTGCACGAACGCAAAAGGTTGGAACCAGCAAATTTATCAAAGGTACAAAGCAGCAACATGCCACCTCTTAGTTGAAACGTTGAAGCACAAGCCGAAAAGCATTCGTTGAATTTCAATAATGGAAACCTGCAATTTGAAAATAAATGGTCATTGTTTATTATTATTATTATCGATACAGTGCACACTGCACCAACTTTGAACCTTCATTGGTGATGTGATGAGGAGTGAATACTATCGATAAGGAAGAACAATCGCTCATAAAGTCCTTACAAGAACGATAACCTGTGACAAACAAGCTGCTGGAAGCCAAACGTAGGCTAGGAAATCCCAGTACGTGATTTCCTTCTCTTCCAATTCCTTCAGGAACAGAAAACCGATCGAGCTTACCAGCGTGAGCAAAACTCCAGCAATATTGACAATCCGGTGCATTACTGGTTTCTGAAAGAGTAAGAATATCTCGGTTAATGTAAGCGAAATTTAGGCAATGCATTTCTCAATGAAAGCGTATTGTTAGCATCGGACCCCAAGAAAGAAAGGGAGGAACGTCAGTAGCAGGAAGGACACTAGCACTGAGCAAGTTATAATGGGAATAAGAACGGAATTATAGATGACCGTGATGCACGCAGATATAAAGGCAATAATAGCTGTCTGAAAAATGTACAACACACACAATGTTACACATACACACAACAATAGGTATGTAAAATTGTATGTTTTGAATGGTGGTACCAATGGCGTCATCAATATCAGCGAAAAGTAAACCGGCCACCTTGCCCGATACGATAGCAGGACTCGGATTGACACCAGCATTGCGACAAAAAGTCCACTAATGATTGATTATGGTTTTAAAATATGCTAATGTATAATGTAATGTAATAGAGAATGTTATTGAGAATTTAAAAAAATGTATTGCAGTGGGCAGACTTACAACGCCAGAAATGCCCAATCATGGCAGTCCGAGAAGAATTGGAGCGTGTCGTCTCTGTCAAAGTAATATCCCGTAATTAACATATACGCTACAAAATCTCATTAATTAGCTTAATTATAGCCAGGTATGTACCTAAGATATCCCGTAGTAAATATTGCAAGATTGATAACAAACAATTGAATCACTTTGATCAACATCACTTTCCCAAAAAATGCTGCTTGCGCGCTCCATTTGGTTGCAAGTTCATTGGACACCTTATATTGAGGGCAGGTACATGGAAGCTGTGTCATTTCAACAGTTTCACTGTATTTGGTTGCACCTAAGCACTAAAATAGAAATAAGATTACGCGTACCCAAGTTTTTCGTCGTCTGTCGTCCTCTGAGGTAAGGTTTTGCTTAAAAAATCGCCTCCGTTTCTTCTTCTCCCTCTGTTCCCCTCTCAAAACTTGTGCAACACCTATCAAGACTCTATTAATGCTGGCTGCGTTTCCCTTGCCATCTCTGACCTTGTCGGTGAGATCCCCTTCTTTATCATTTAGACTCTGTTCAATTCTCGAAATCGAAGACTTGCCGTCAGTACGCTCATCGTCATAGACAGACATCGAAGTTCTGGATGAGCTATCGTCATCGTCATTAGATCTACGGCTATCGTCGTCTTGAGATACGGAATCCTGTGAGTACAAGAAGGACTCATTGTCAGAGGGCTGTTTTACGTCAGTTTCTGGTGTAGGTGGTGCAGGTACCTGTGCGATATCCTCTGGAGCAGTCTCAAGAGATTTGGTCTCCGCTGTTTCCTCAGGGTTTTCCTTTTTAACAGACTTTCTTTGACGACTCAAAATTTTGAAACTGGTCCTGACGATGTCTGCGGGGTTTAGCATTTTTAAGCCGACTCATTCAGGATTGTCTTGTTAATTATCTAGTGCTATTGCTAACCTTCCGCAGTATCAACTGGAGCACTGCTTCAAGTGCTTCAGGAAGTTGCATTTAATTAGAGAATTATGTGTCCATGTTACAATCGACAAAATACAATGACAATACTGACATCCTCTCTTGGCTTGGTTCAATGAATGAACATGACACCTTCACAGACATTCGACAAATAGTTGGAGTACGCTTGACAACGTTAAAATGAATGGCCCTATGCGCTTCGCCTTCGCCTGGTGAAGGTACCAGTGTCCATCCAACAATCACGCCCAAAAGGCATCGAAACGGTTATTCTCATTTTATGACACATTTTTCTCCGAAGAGTTGTTTTTCTTGTTGCATGTGAATACATATTATTTCCAAGAAATGTACGAATTTCAGGATGTATATGACACGAGAGTCCCAAGTCCTAGTAGTTTTCTTAATTCCAAAAATTATGCGTGCTAATTCAAACTTAAATATCTTAAAGTATAGGCAAGGTATACCACTCTGTTATGCACAACATGTCATAAAAGTTATTGAAGAGCTCATTGTTTCTTCTAAGGCGATTTCTTTCTCAGAAAAGATCCACTCGTAGAAAGCGTAAACATACCAAAACCAAACTCGGCTTCACGAAAGAATCCCAAATATACAAATACCATTGAATTTTATCTCAAAATCATGTGTATCCCATCCCAAATGTAAATTTTGTATCAAAGGACAAAATCCCAAAACTACGTGTCGTATTACTTATATTTTCACAATTTCATGAAGTAAAAAATGTAACACTAAACGTAGTTTTTTAAAATTAAGTTTTTTATATATCGATCGACTTTTGAATGGTGTTGGAAAGTGATTAGTTTTTGGTCAACAAAACGATTTGGTATTAATGATTTGGGAGTGTGCCGGTGTGGTATGCAGTTCACGAAGTCCAACAAACTCACACGAACTCATTGTTTTCCCTGTGTATTTACCTATACATATTGCGATCACTTTGTACCCGTAGATCTTTTAATTTTTAATCATATTCGCCTGTTCGCCACACTAACAATCGACACACTGGTTTACTTGAACCAAAGAACATGGGAAATCAAAAAAATATCTGGAAACCGCAAATCATCCAAGTTTATAATCATAATATTTAATTAATTTTCTCTCTATTAAAAACTAAAACAAATTGAAAGATTGTGTAATGTCGAATAAGAAAGTTTTATGTATAAAATTCAAACTGGGAGAATGTTTGGCCTCCAAGAAAAAGCGATTCTCACTTCCCAGTGACCTATTAGAACTATTTCTTTGGCTAATCTTATTTGGGTTCGTGGTGTACACCTTTACTCCAGACATTATCTCTCTCACGTTTCCCTCTCCCTCCTCCTCCGTGTCCGTATGGCAAAATCATGAAATGCCAATTACAAACATGCGTCAAAAACATCATCCACACATACCGATAAATCCTCTGTTGAAGCTTACAATGACACTTTATGTTGGGGATGACTCTAATACAAACGTTACTGTTCTAACTAATCAAGTAAGCAAACAATTCATCGTTCCTGAGAAGTATCGAAAATCTGAGGAATCCAACTCTATAAATTTTGACTTGGACAGGGAATACCTTCCAAGAGACACCAACAATAGTACTTTGATGATTAAGAAACGTCATGTTATCATGAATGATTCTATAATTAGACTAAAGTGTGCCGCGCCTTACCCTATCCAACTGGTATACAGTGGAAACGGGGTAAGTTATTTTATTTTATCTATTCGCATTTTTCCGCATCGCATTCCTTGGTTTATTCCGTCTTCGGCAATTTTGTTAATTTTTGCAATTGCCTGTTAAAATCCAACTCTTGCAGCGACCCCGTTTTGAAACAATTTATGTGGAAAAGAAGTATTTCGACGAGGTCTTCGAACTTATTTACATAGTAATGCTTGATTTTGGAAAAGTTCAACTGGAAAGTATGGACACTGGCAGGTATACATGTGAAGCGGTATCGATGCAGAATTTAAACGTAGAGGAAGCTCTTAAAAGGAGGCAGTACATTGACATTTTTGTTCCAGGTTTGGTTACTCTCTCTCTCTCTCTCTCTCTCTCTCCGCTTTGTACAGTTTCGTGGATTTCCGAGTTGTAAATTAAATTTTGATTTTTGTTACCTACAGGCGTAATGAAACTATTACATCAGAGCCTCGTAGATGGAAGTTTATTTTTATCAAACGTAGCCCCAATCCTTATATATCATGATGTGAAAAGTAATGGGGAAAAAATTACAGTGCCATGTAGCAGCTCCAAGCCCTCGGGTGAGGCGTCATTGCATCATAAGGTCAGGATTGTGGCTCATGCCTTGAAATCGCATATTATGAGATTTAGATGTTGGTTATCATTTTATTTATGGGAAATAGAGTCATCACGCCTCGGATGAAATCAGTGACTTTTCGTATGATCCAATCTACGGGTTTCAACTTCCTTTAAAAGCCCTAAGGGATTCGTCCGGAAGGTACTCCAAAAATGACTTTTACTGTGTGAGTCGAGAGTCAGCGCAGAAGCTGTTATTCAAGGTTTTAATCAAAAATGGTAAATTATGTCATTAGTCTTCATATACATTACTTACCCATATTAGTGTATGGTACATGGAAATTTGAAAGTTTTTAATAAGGATTTCCTTATTTCAGCCTTCGAATCTCGAGTCTCCCCGCCCTCCACCAGGGTCTCCGTCCTATCTGACAGTCTTCCCATCCAAGTTTTTGAATGTGAATCAAACGAGCCTATTGAAATACGATGGTTTGGCGGACCTCCGGTTCCCGTTTTGAGTGAAGCTGTAAACCAAACATTTAAAGTGAGCTTTATAGCGACACCGAGGCATCTGCAGAGAAAAAAGAGTTCTGTTGCGAGATTCCAGTGTTCCAGAAAACGGGATGGAATGCTAATTCACATTTGGGAATGGACTGGAAACGGTTAGCTTGCAATATCCAAGTAAATATATTATATTTAATAATATGCTGTCGTGTCATAATTCAAAAAAACCTAAATTTCACGTTGAGTGGCTATTACCCCATTTCCTGAAAAAAATGTTCGTGCATCCGAACCAGAATGACTAAATTAATTTAAGTTTATGGAACATTAGAAACCCGGTACGAACATGTATTTTGTAATTTTTGTCCCACTCACTCATCCCACCAGCTAAGCTTCGGTACACCCCACAGACTACACACAACCTCAGAGAGCAACACTATTTGCTCAATGAGTGCGTCACATCCTGAAATTGGTCATGCTTAATGATTCCCGAAATTGAAACTCGCTCAGTTGGATTCTAAATAACTGGAGGAAATCTTTTATTAGTAGTGCTATATTCCATAGGTCACGTATAGATTTAAAGGGTGGTGGTAATGTATCTATACGAAGGGTAAAGGTTACAACATAAGCAAGCCTGTGGTGTAGTGTATACTGTATACCAGTTTACGGATACCGTATTATCTGGCGATATTATACCTTTTGTGATGCAGACAAGCTATCCAGATGACGTGATGATGATACTTTTTGCTTCTGGTAACCTCAGGTGTGACAAAGCCTCCTCATCTGAGCTACAATAGAAATAGCAAGAAACTGTCCTGTTGCATGAACTCCGTTCACGCACCACAACTTTTCGTGGAAAGTTGCTCAACCATGTTGGAATGCAAAGTTAAAGCTTCATTTCAGCCAAAAATAACTTCCGCAGGCAGGTCACTCTCAAATGAAAAGGGTTGCAGGGTTTGGATCGTACCAAATGGTTTCCAGGCTGGGCTCATCATGTGTAACCAAGTAAATAGTAATCCGTTCCGTGATCCTTCCCAGAAGACGGAGTTTCCTCCAGTGTTTGTCAAGTGGAATGATGACGTTGGTGAGTAACTCAATAATATAAATAGATATATATAAAGTGTGCAAACACATTTAGCACTCGATAAATATATGGAGCACTGCCGGGGCTACGCTGATACGAAATGGGAGAGCGAGAGTGAGTGAGTATATGAGAAAAAATGGAAATGCTCTATCCGTCTATCACACTCTCTCTGGAAAATAACGTTATTCCGCAGTTGTTATCGGTAATGGCCTCAGCTCGAAACCGTTGGAGAGTCTGGTAACAATGAAAGTGTCAGAACATGTCGTGGAGGAAGGAAAAAGGACCGAAATCAAGATTGAATGTCTAGCAAGCTCTATGCTTTTTGCGGGTGGACTACGCTGGACGATGTACATGCAAAATGGCGATGTTTCTGAAAACGTCCAATGGAATTCTAGTGTGTACACGCATCCAAAATATAAAATATATATACCACCATGAAGTTGTTTCCCATCGTAAACTTTTTTGTTTTTTTTTGGGGTTGGTTTAATTAGCCTGGAGTGAGGAAGCCGACTACGGGGTTATTTCATACCAGGAAGTTTACCGACGGGAGCAGGGCATCCACCATGGAGTACTATCTTTACGTACTTCTGCGTACGCTAAGCCGTTGCTACAAATTGGCGAAACAGAAAAGGAAGGCCAGGCGGTGAAGTTGCGTCTTTCAAATAAGATTTCAAAACTGAGTTGTGAAGCACCTATGTGGAATGACACAAATATATGGATTGAAGCTCATGTTAATAAAATAGGTTGATGAGGGAAAACGAACGTGTTTTATGTGTTTCCGGTAACGTAATTGACCCTGATCGGCATCTGCTAGGCATAGAGGAAATTGCAGGTAAAAAGTAGCCATTACATTGCCAGTGTCAGGCAGAAGAACGAGTTCCTAAGGTGTACGAATTTCACTATTTCGTTCGACCCAATAGGGAATTTTCAAGGTTTTGAGGGAAAGCGTTTTACGAACAACTAACAACACCACATGAAAAAATCCTAAACAGCTGCATCCACATATACTTTTGTGTGGTTGCGAGTGCATCATAATAAACGTAACCTTGAACCTGAACGATAGCCTGTTTGATGGACTGGGATAAATGTCACTTTTGTAGTTGTAGTGTACTTAAACAAGAGAGGTACATAATATCATCATCCCTTCATCCCAGAAATACGATATCTCTGAAAACTGTTTCAGTCTCATCTTCAAAAAGAAGCTTGCTCAAGTCCCTATCTCTCTCTCTCCCAATTCCCAAGGATGTGATCCTAAGTAGTACGACCCTACGTCCATCGAGCACCTAATAACCTCTCCGCAAGACTACAGGCATACCGCATACGCACTTATATGCTTTCGACGTGAAGTAATGCATAAAGTCTTTTAACTCAATTTGTGTCAAGACTCAAGTGCATTCCACCTGATTGCCACCAGCCCACCATAATATCATCAGATCACATAATCTCTTCTTAAACCTTATATACACTCGAGTACGTCCATTTGCAGCATGTGCACTCGAGGAAAAAACTATTCGAGATTTGACAAATACATCCACATACATACATGCTCAACGTTTTCATCCCATCGTCGTGGTACATGCATGCACACCCCACATTGCTTTTTGGTTGTTACCCATAAAAGTAATAATGGGAAATGGAAAGGGATTTCCATGGAATGCCCTTAAGGGCAATAACGGGTAATACATACGGACAGCGAGATGAGGAAAAGATGGGCATCATCGCATTTTCATTTACAGCTAGAAAAAAGTCTTGTGCATTCAGCTCTGACTTCACTTCAGACGGCGGTTGTTCAGAAACAATTTCAGCTCCCTTGGAATTGCATAATAATTCGGGTTATCAATATATTTTTAAACTACGACCACTTTTTGTATCTCTCTCTCTCGGAAATAGGTTTAATTGGAACAACGGCAATCCCGCAAATCTACTTGACATATTACATTAATACCTCAGCGTTGATCTCAACAAAAAAGCAGTGTTCATTCATAGTCATCTACTTGCGTATTAAATTTCAACGATGACAAGTTTTCAAGGAAAATCACAATTCGCCTTGATTGTCCTTCTTGCTCTCACGTCCATGATATGGGTTCTAGCAGAGGATGTTGCAAAGCCTGAAAAGGTCAGTGAATATCGGATAGTCACTTCCACAACCCTTACTTACTTATTTTTTACCCTATACCCCTTATATTACCCTACTTCACTTGACTTCCTTACGTGACACAACTTTTCCACGAAGATGTCATAAATCACAGTGCGGCGGTGTTCTGAGAGCTGAAAAAAATAACTCATATTTTACTCCCATTTAGATTTTCCGTCATGACAGACTGGATCCACAGAAGCTTCCCAGGGTTGACCTCGATAATGTAAATATGTGTAAAAAAAACTGCATCGTAGAACTGACTAGCGCGTATCATTCCATTTCGCTAAATAATATTCTCATGTGCCATTACTCACATTTATTTTTTGTATTCTTTGAATAATGTGTTGCCTTCGTAGGAGGAGTTCAGAAGAGCCCTGGAGGATTTACGACGTAGAGTGCCAGAATACACCGGATATCTTTTTGTGGACATTGTGTTTGAGTAAGTTGGAATTCAAAGTAGAATACTGTATGTTTTTTTTGGCTAATTCATCATATCATTTATAGTACGTCCATGAAAGTACGTTTTCTAGTCAGATTGATGACAAATGTTGGGAAATGTGCTTTTGTATTTTCTAAACATGAAGACAGATATTCTGAAATTTTGAGGCTGACTGAATCTTGCATGAAATGTTTACAGGATTTTCAAAATGTTGTTTATATTCCTCTTGAGACTTTTGGGACAGCAACAGGAGCCTGCCTCTGAATAATTTAGTTCCTTTCATATTATCGACGACGGAGAGATGCCCTGTTAAATTATTATAAATATGAGTGAACAAGTGCGAACATGGAGATGTAAGTGCCAATGCCAATGCTCGTACATATTTGGATCTGGCGAGTGACTGGGTTTCTTGCAATGAGCTTATAGAAAAACAGACAGTCTTATTCAGGGAAATAAAATGCCCGTTTTTTTGGACATTGAATGATTGGAGTGTCTTGTCAAGTCTGAAAATACACTTTTTTTGTAAAAACAGATATTTTCGTCAGTCCAGCAGATTCCCCTAAACTAAAGGATTGTACCATTTTTACGATATATATACTTACTTACACGTATTTATACTTGGAATGTAATGGAGATAGTAAAGATACCGGTGAAGTCTATATTATTTTGTTTATTTATTTAAAAATATGTTTTTGAATTATTGACATGAAGTAAACTTTAAGAACTGAAATATCAAAGCTACTGCTGTGCATTGCGTTCATTTACGAAATTTTACTGTGCCATTCATTTAAAATTCTCTTGAAAATATAAAATAGTCAACTGACAGTACATAACGAAGGCAATTGCAACCCTAGGTCAACGATTTATCTGTTATTAGCCCTTACTTAAGTGCACACATAGTATATTTGCATACGTACTTGTTCAGTTTTGTACTTGATAGGATTACACTGCGAACATGAACAGATGCCAGAATAAACTGATTATTAGCATCATCTCAAGTAAAGCATGCGCCTCAACTGCACATCTAGACCCGCCATCACGAGCACGCACGTCTCCATTTAACCATTTGCCAAAGTGTCTGTATTATTTACTTTTTTCACTGCTTTATGAGCTGTTTACAGTAAGTACCTAGTTCTATACTGTACGTATATGGATTTAAGTCGTGACACGCCACATTTATAAAGCACATCATAAATGGAGTGTCAAACTTTCCAATAAATACGCAGCTACTTAATTCCTAGCGTCATTTTTGGTATGGTCGATCTATTGTAACGGTACTGGTGGTACTTGTTTCTAGTTTTATTGAAACTTTAATCAAGCGTTTAGTGTTTAGACAAATACCATTCAAAATCATCAACTCTGTGTAGTGTCAGTCAGAGCCAAAACCAGCATACTCAACGATGACCTATACACATAAGCTAAAAAATAAGGACTACGTTTGTAAGCTTTAAGGAGATAAGTACGCAATTTTTCTGTGACACGATCAACGGGAATGACGGCAAAGAGCATGGCATCTTGACGATCCCTTCGGGAGTTTCATAATAATATAGTTTAACATGCGTGCCATATTCCTAGCTTTACAATTTGTCAATCCATCTTATTTGACCATCATTAGCGAAATGGGGTTATGTGGTTCACTTGAGTAAGTCTCGGAGGAAATTATCCAGCATCATTATAGATAACCAGCAAAGAAACCAAACGAGACTGATGATCATGAACTGAACCTTATCGCATTAACGATCAGCAAAATGCAAATAAGCGTATTCCTGTAGGTCAGCACATACTATTGACAGTCATTTAACAAACAGTAGTGCGCCGTTAAGTTTAGCTTCACGCGAATCACCATTTCAAGCGGAATAACGCAGGTCGCTGTCCAGTCTTAATGATCTGAGCAATTTAGCTCACAGTCTGTCAAACCATCCCAATCAACCATGTTGTTATATTCGGTGCTAGATTGATCTACAAACCGAAGATAGCGTGAGGGGTTAAATAATGATTTAACCTAGCAAGATCAGAGTTAACTTTAACGAATAAAAGTAAGTATTTATTAGCAAGAGAATAATGATGTGTGCTCGGCAAGAGCTACATAGGAACTAAAAATGAGTTGTGCAGTTGCATGCACGTACACGAGAACCGCATGGTATGAGCGGTAAAATCTATGACATTGCATATCACCACATCTCCCTCTTTAAGTAATTTACATATGTTTCAAATTATTACTTAAATTTATTTATCGCTGAACGGGCTTCAGGACACGTCCATATCTAGATTGCTTCTTAGGAGATGTTGGCTGCTGCTGAGCCTGGTGAAGTTCGCCTTCGGGGGTAGCTTCCTCCTTGCCTGTATCCGGCATCTCGAACACGTCGTTTGGGTCGAGGAAGCGAAGCGTACTTGTTAGGTGATACGCATTGCGCCTGTGTGTTCCAGTTGAAGTTTGTACCATGTAAGACCGTGGAGTGTTGGCCTTGCCAATGACTTTCCCCCAACATCGCATGTCCTTTATCCATACCTTCTCGCCGGGAGAAAGTTCCGGTTTCTTCACGACTCCGTGGCGTCTGTCATAAGCTCGCTTTTGGACTTCTTTGTTCTTCTCCTCCTTCTCCTGCAGGGTTTTGTAGTCCACAGTTTTCGGCACTAACTTTTCCGCTGCACAGGGTAAGGTTGTCCGTAGTCGTCGTCCCATGAGAAGCTCCGCTGGTGAGAATCCATTGGCTAATGGAGTAGCACGGTATTCCATGAGCGCTTTGACCGGATCACCATTTTTCTTCATCTGTGTCTTGATGATCTTCACGGCAGCCTCTGCCATTCCGTTGGCTTGAGGAAATTTAGGACTAGACGTTTGGTGAGTAAACCCATACTCCTGAGAGAACTTTTTGAAATCAGAGGATGCATAGGGGCTGAACTGGGGACCGTTGTCGCTGACGACTACTTCCGGTATCCCATGTCGTCCAAAAATGATCTTGCAGTGCTCGACTACTGCTTTAGATGTTAGCTTTCCGAGGGTCGCTACTTCTGGATATCTGGAAAAATAATCCACTACAACCAAGTAGTGGTGCTTCTCGAACTGGAACAGATCCATTGCGACTTTCTGCCATGGTCTTGATGGGAGCTCGGTTGGGATCAGTGGTTGATGTCTTAAGGGTTGCTCCTTGATGCACGGCTCACACCGACTGATTGCGTCCGCAATATCTTCCGAGATCCTGGGCCACCAAACCGTGTCACGTGCTCGCGCTCGGCATTTAGTTATACCCTGATGACCCTCATGTAGGCGTTGAAGGACATCTTTCCGCATCCTGGGGGGTATAATTAAACGGTGACCACGCATTAGTAGACCGTCTTGTAGACCTATGTCGTCACGTACTTCGTAGTACTTCTGGGTTTCTTCTGAGAGTGATTTCTTCTTTGGCCATCCACTGGAGATGTACGAGGCAACTTGCTGTAGTGTCTCGTCTTCGGCTTGACCAATGGCGATGACTTCTAGTCGTTTGTCGGAGGTAGCTATGTTAGCTATGACCAGCCTAACGTAATTATTAACTTCCTCCTCAAGTTCATCGTCTTCTTTGTGGTGATCATTTATGGGTTGACGGGACAGGGCGTCTGCTGTGATGAGATCCTTCCCGGGCGTGTGGAATATCCCGAATGAGTAATGCATCATTCGCATTCTGAACCGCTGAAGTCTGGGTGTCAAATCGTTCAAGTCCTTTGTAGTGAAGATTGGAACCAAAGGCTTGTGATCTGTTTCAATCTGAATGTGCTTTCCGTAGATGAAATCGCGGAACCTTTCGCATGCCCATGTGATACCGAGAGCTTCTTTCTCGATCTGGGCATATCCTTGCTCGGTTCGTGTCAAGGTCCTGGACGCGTATGCTACGGGACGCCAGGTTTCTCCGTGTCGTTGCTTCAGGACTGCTCCGAGTCCAAATGACGAGGCATCCGATGACACGATGATGTCTCTGTTGACATCGTAGCTGGCTAAAACCTGGTCTCCAGACAGAACTTGCTTCACTTTTTCAAACGCATCTTGCTGAGGTTGTCCCCAAGTGAAGGCATTCTCTAGACAGCGGAGGTCGTTGAGAGGCTTCGTGATGTCTGCGAGGTGAGGTACGAATCTGCCAAGATAGTTAACCATGCCGAGAAATCTCCTGACTTCCGTCACATCTTTTGGTGCTGCCATTTCCACTATAGCTTTCACCTTTGCTTCATCTGCACGAATCCCGTTAGCGTCGATCCTGTGGCCAAGGAAGCGGACACTGTTGGCGTTGAAGATACATTTCTCTTCGTTTAAGGTAATACCTGACTGCTCCAGTCGCTGTAAAACTCTCCTGAGTGTCTCGTCGTGTTCCCTTTGCGTCACAGCAAATATAAGGATGTCGTCCATGTGGCATACGACTCCTGGTATTCCTTTGAGTATCTGAGACATTCGCTTTTGGAAGTGCTCAGGTGCTGACGAGATTCCGAACGGAAGACGTTTGAAGTAATACCGGCCGAATGGAGTGATGAATGTCGTCAACTTCATGCTGTCCTCCGAGAGGGGTATTTGCCAAAACCCGCTGTTGGCGTCTAACTTCGAAAATATCTTCGCTCCGTTGAGTTGTGCTAACTCGTGCTCCACCACTGGCATGGGATGGAGTTCACGTTCCACGTTCTGGTTTAGTCTAGTTAGGTCTACACAAATCCTAATCTTTCCGTGTGGCTTTCCAGCGATGACGATGGGAGCACACCACTCCGTCGGCTCGTCCACCGGCTGGATAACTCCAAGCTTTACCATCTCATCTAACTCGGCTTTAAGTTTATTCATGAGAGGTAGTGGTACTCTTCTTGGTACTTGCATAGCGAACGGCTTGGCGTCTTCCTTTAACTTTATGTGGTAAGGTTGCTCCAGGAGACCCAATCCTTCGAATAACTTGGAAAATTCCTGTTTCGGATTAATTGTTGATTTGGATTCTGTTTGGACTCGCTCAATCCGTTTGACTAAATTAAGGTCCTCACAGGCTGCTAATCCCAGAAGTGGTCGTTCAAGGTCATTCACGACGTAGATGGTTTCGAACATTTCTTGGGTGTTGTTGCGTAACCTTGCTTCGAATGTACCTCTAATCTTGAGTGGTCGCCCTGATGGACCAATTAGTTCAGTATCTGTTTTACGGAGATGAAGTGAACTAAAAACTCTTTTGTATGTCGACACTGGAATGACCGTGGTATCTGCACCGGTATCCAACTTGAAATTTACGGTGACCCCATTGACTGTTACATTGGCCGTCCACCGCTTTCGTCTTGTCGCCATACACTGTCGCTTCCGGACTTGAAAGAGGTATTTGCGGGGTGGTTGCACGTCCGACTTGGCTTCACTTATTGAACAAATTTCTTTTGATCGACATACTTTCGAGAAGTGACCAACTTTCTTGCATTTGAAGCACTCAACCTCCTTGGCTGGGCATTTATCCTTTTCCCTAGAGGTGTGATCACTACTGCCACAATTACCACAGGACTTCCCTTTTGACTCGGTTGTCGCTGACTGGCTCCCTGAAGCTTGTTGACCTTTGACCTGGTTGCTGCTACTGGGTTGTCCTTTCCCCTTGTTGGAATTAGACTTCTTATTGTGGGCTTTCTTATTATTATTCTTACTAAAACTTTTGGTTGCGTCGACATGTGATGGTGACTGCTCCCCTGTGAGCTCTGACTGTTCACGCTTGACTGTTTCCCATTGACGGGCTATTTCGACGGCTTTGGCTAATGTCAGTTTCTCCATGAGCATCAACTTTTCTGATAACTTGCTATCTTTTACTCCGAGGATGAGTCGGTCACGAACGAGCTCTTCTCGAAGTGTCTTGTACTCGCAGTACTTGGACATTGTGTGTAATGCCGTGACGAATTCTTCGATTGATTCCCCGTCTTGTTGTTTCCTTGACCCGAACATGGCACGTTCGTAGATGACGTTCCTTGAACCGACAAAGTGGTTATCGAAGGTTTCCAAAACTTTCTTGTACACTTTTCGCTCGTCATCGGTCAAACTGAATGAGGCTAAGATTTCGTCTGCTCGTTCTCCCATGGCGTAGACAAGAGCGTGAACTTGATACTCCTCATCTTCCTTGTCAAGTTTTGAAAGAAGATGATAGTGTGTGAAGCGTTTCTTCCACTGAGGCCAATCCTTTGGTTCAAAGTTGAACGCTGGGGGAGGCTGGCAGAACCGTGTCTTCTCAAGTCCTGGGTCGGTCATTGTCGGTTGATGACTGTCTTGACTGTTTTGCTGTCGTCTGCTTTGAGATCGAGTTTGTACCATTCGCACAAAAATTCACTGAAAAATTGGTGTTTTAAACCGCTGCCACCATGTTATATTCGGTGCTAGATTGATCTACAAACCGAAGATAGCGTGAGGGGTTAAATAATGATTTAACCTAGCAAGATCAGAGTTAACTTTAACGAATAAAAGTAAGTATTTATTAGCAAG
>JAANSN010001391.1:0-34296 GCA_036850665.1 Dicranocentrus wangi | reverse complement strand
GGTGATTATGATAAACTTACCTTAGAAAATTGCTTAGCTCGTCAGTATCCGCTTTGAATTAATCAGATGAGTGTTAGCATTAGTCATTTCACCTTCAAGAAGAAGCATATAAGGAGCATAATAAGCACATGTTAATATGAGTTAGGACTAACTCGAGACGAGGTAATGATATAGTTCCAATTTAACAATTTCAACATATTTTCTAGAAAATAAAATAACAGGAGAACAAGGTCGCTGGAATACCGAGTTTAGAACCACACCGATTATTAAAATGAATATTCAGGGCCAAGCATTAAGTAAATTAAATGTTTATTCTCTGTATTATTGCTTTTACTTCAAGAGGCACGGAAGAGTAGCTCAAGGTTAAATTCGTATCCAACATTATCCAGGTGTAGCAAAATATATATTTATCACAAAATGCCAAAGAAATTCATAAACACAAATTATATATCTAGCAAAATGCCATCTTATTAGCTTATAGAATTTATAGCGCTGTTGTGGCATTTTCCGGAGCTCGTGATAGGACCATCAAGAACACCGACCGTTGTAAACAAAACCGCAAAACAAACGCGAACCTATCCCTGTTGCAAACATTAAAGGGGCCAGCTTTCACCTTAAGCAGTTGGCACGACCTTGCAAATCTCTTGAACCATGGGGACTGCTGGCCACATGTCGATCTCCAGTGACTCTTAACCCCTTTTGACAGCAGTATCACACGACTCGTCATTTCCAGTATCACAAAAATCAGAGCCACACAAAATACTAAGGCCGTTGGAAAGAACAAATATGTAATCCCAGGAAATGCATGTCTGCACTCGACAGTCACAAAGAGGGATACGATGATGCCCACCGAACAAATGCAATACAAGGCTGGGAGAAAGAATGACTGGAAACATTCGTTGTACAGTTGAAGGATTAGCTGAAGCTGGCGATAAATTTCGGCCTCCTTCATTAAACGGACGGAATTAAACTGCTTATCATTTCGCCTTCCGCCAACTTTCTGAAATCTCCTAAAATATAAAAATACCATTTTGTAGACCACCCTAAAGTCTGGTTTTTTAAAATCAGTTCCATTTTCGAAACGTCAATATATACCTAAAGAACTTCATGAATCCGTGAAGTTGCATCGTGTATTCAAACGCCATAAATAGAATCATCGACGACGGCAAAAATACAGCGACAAGAATCGTGATTGTTTCAGACAGCGCCAGAACGGCCCTGGGAAAATAAGGCTGATAAGCACAAGTTATCCCAAAGGTTTCTATGATTAACGACAAGATCACAAATGGAGCGCATGGGAAAATGTAGCAAACCATGAAAACCGCAGGAGGGAGGAGCACCGGTATTGACAACAAGGCACTTTGAAACATTTGAAAAACTTTGCTGGTGAAATCTGAAAACATAATTTATTTGTGAATAGATTACTAATTGGAGCTGGGAAAGCAATTTTTAAATCCTTTTTCATACTTATTACCTATTTGATACCGCCTTTTAAATGCATCCAGACAATAATACGTTTGGCACAAGGCTTCCCTTTTGAACAGAGTTGTGCAATATGCCCCAACTAAGCCAGCAAAATACATTGTGATCCACATAATGCACATGGTCATGCTTCCGATTGACAACTTTCCACTTGACTTGATTAGCCCGGAAGCGAGAAACAGGATTCTCAAACTTAGGATAATTATCCAATTTCTCACACATCGCAACTGTGCTGGCCCCTTTGGCGATAGCACAAATTGATTGTATATTGAATAAAATTTAACCTCCAACGGGATAAAACTAAAGTGGGAAAATATTTTTATTGCGCGACAGAAAAATGGTGGATCTGCTACTTTGTGTTTTCGCATGACTTTTATTTTAACTTTAAACAAAATAATTTTAGCTTAAAACCCCAGAATTCCCTTTTTGAATAACCAACAGATTTCACATCGGCCAAAGGCATAACTAACCGATATGGTTTTTAATAAACTATATTCCAATTGTAGCGACATGTGTAGGGAAAGGCCAGACATTATCTAGTAAATTATTTACTGGGAATTGAAAGAATTCGCGTTTATACTCAAAATAGCTAATTCATGAGTTCCATGTAACAGGAATGGTATCACTGACGCTCTGAAAACCAAACGACGGAATAAAATTGTATGACGATGGTAATATGGTTTTTTGATTCTTGCATATATTAAGCAATAATGTGTTTATTTAACGTATTGGTTCCGACTTGCCGCACCGATTGATTTCCTGTCTAACTGGACATGATATCAAATCGGATGGATAAACGCTGACGGAAGGAATACAGAAAATTTAATGTTAATTAGGTTCATGAACGTGACTTTCTGAACATTCGGACGTTGAAATTCGTTCTCTGTCGAATATCTAAAACTCGCTGACGGTAAAGTAGGGATTTATTTGGTATAGGCGGGTTCAGGTGTACAATTTAACTGCTATGTGTGAAGGCTTGTTTGTGCTTGAGTTTTGAGAATTACTCGTTCCTGGTAGTTTCTTTGTCTAGTTTGTGATTGCGTTAGTTGATAAAGGTATTGAATACGATTTTAATTTAGCGTTTATGTAAATACTTAATTCAGTAATGAACGCAAATCAGTATGATTTATGGAAAAGTCAAAGTGACATTTCTTAGGAACCCACCTCTTTGTTTGATTTTAACAAACGTCACTGTAGCAAACGATATGAATTGTGCCAAACGCAAAATTCGTCGCAATTTAAAACAGACAGGGTCCAAACAAATCACAGCATTATACGCATCCACAACGAAATCACTCAACGATTGAAATTGTACAAAGTAAAAAACCTTTAATATAGGAAATATTGAATTCACAGGTAAAATTTAAATTTATTAATTACAGCTAATTTAAATTATATAGAAGGTCTGTGTAGCACTATAAAGCAGCGTTATGAGAAATAGCACTTCGGGAGGGTTTAAGGCAAGGGTAAATTTTTAAAGAATTCGAGCACACTTTGTCCGCCAGTACTTTTCTACTGCAAATAAACCAGTCATGGGTTTGGAAATATTCGTCTTACGACGCTGTCAGTAACAATAAATTATAAATTGATTTATACTTTCGTGAATAGCTAACCTTTCTCAATCATATTTGCCGAAGTGTTGGCCACAGGAGGTGTAAACATGGTCATGCTCAATGGACTGTTTGCATATAGGAAAAACTATAATGAAACCAGTGCCAAATACGTAGTAAATTGTAAATAATGTACCCTGTGCTTAAATCAACTTAATATTGGATGCATGGATTGTCCGTGGAATTACAAAGATAGCATTCATATCCTATCATAAAATCAAATTGTAGGTTGGTTGAAAAGTTAATACATTAAACAAATACTCTAGGATCCCCCACGATTTTCTGCATAAACAATTTGAGAAAATATTTCTCACCGTAGAATAAACCCTGATCAGGTTATCACTTCATCTTTGACCTTGGAAATAGTTGGAAATCTATTAAAAACCACAGCTTTTGTATGCCGAAAAACACTCCCAGCATGTTTGACTGACTTGTATTTGGAAGTGAAACTATTCGACATGCCATTTCCCGTTGCAGAGTATAAAAAAGAGAGAAAGGACAATAGGGACGGGCAACAAATAAATGCAATATCCAGGAAATGTGGTGTTTTCGGCGCTGACATATGTAATTATGGCACAATTTTGGTGTGTCGACTGTATAGATACACTTGAAAGCATATATCGCGAAACTTACATACGCTTGATGATTTTCATTATAAGTTAATTAATATACAGACTTTGATGCAGCTTGATTAGTTATTTCCTGCAGTGCAGTGACCACCTGCACCATTTTAACAATTTGGGTTACAGGCTTGAGATTCAAATTTGGATTAAATTCATTTTTCGCGTATAATTTATGCATTCATTAATGTCAGTAATAATATTCTATACTTTATACTTGTTTAAATTGTGCTTTTCAAAGGTACAACTTAATAACAAGTACACGTGGACTTAATCAAAACCAAACAGATCCCAGTTGATCGTTTCATTTAGCCCCTCAACTGTTTGTCTTTTGACAAGTTGTCTCCAGTCCAGTCCGATTTTAGATGGTCCTAGTACTTTATTTGGTTCATCCCTCCTCGCGTGTACAGTAGCATTCTTCAACGTACCGGGCACATCTACCAGGATCCTTCCATCTAACACAACTTTCAACTTTCCTGCGGAGTATCTCGAAATCTCAATAAACTCCAGGCAATTGCATTTCCGTCCGACGAGTTGAGTGTGCCAGTTTTACTCTCAAATAGAATGGAATTAATGGGAAAATCCTCACCAAATAAATGATGTAATGTAATCTAATCTCTGAGAAAATCCTTGGCCAATTTTCTAGAAAATCTACTGCACCAATTCACTTCAACAGGGATGACGGCTCCACCAACTTATTACAAAAGAGGAGAGCGGAAGATTATCATACTTGAGATTGTCACATGATCCGAATACTCAATTCAACAACCACACCACCATCCACCATGCATCCTATACTCTTTCCCTTTGGGAAAACTTGGTAACTGGTGGTGGTGGTATAGGGTGAAGCTCTCGTGAAATAGGGAGCGAGAGCCCAGCTTTTGGTATGCTGATTTAGAGAAACTTGGAGATGAAAAGGCAGGGAGGGAAAATAAGTTGTAAGACTATGTTATTACCCAATGTTTCCAAGATAGACTTACATTTTCCCCTGGAAGATTATGTGAATTCAAGGACTCCCAATCAGCTCGGACGGAGATGATATCATTCATTCTTACTGTCAATTGAAGAGGGTGTGCCACACTGGGGATTCGATTCGTGCAACATATCTATCGGGCATTTTTGGTCGACGTAGGTATTCATGAAATGCATAATAATCTTCTCGAGTATTGCATTCACGTATTTTTTTTCCACTGGAGAAAATAGCTTTTTTTCCAGAGTGACCAGAAATGCAGGGAGAAAAGGAAAAGTGGCTATTTTCGGGAGAGAATGTTCAAATACATCGAACCTTCGAGACGGATCATTATCATCTGCAATTGATGATCGTTTTGGGTAGTGCAGTCAGTGCATTGTTTAATGATTGTAATTTCATGTGGAACATGGATGTCTTACAGATTACGCTTGTTACCATCCGCCAATGGGATCCCAGCGTCCAGCAATAAAAATACATGTTGTAGGATATGATGATTCATTGAAATTCGTTCTGCTGGTTTATTTCATTTCTTTCTGAATGTGAGCTCAATTCAAATAAATATATTGGGGTGCTAAGTGCTATCGGAGGAAGAAGGAATGCGGTGTTTTGAAGTTGGCATGTTCTCAACCCACGTAGTAGTACCTTTTCTGGGAAAAGAAAACTCGGGTCGAAGTCGGAATACGGCGAAAGCTATCCCCAAGTTGAGAATTAGTCAGTTATACAATGACCTTCTGGCTTATGCTACAACAAATCTTTCAAATGAAATATATTCCGATGGTAAATTGTGATTGTGTGTGCATTGAGAAATTGAGAAAGGGAATGGTTCTGGGGCATACGGAATTTTTCAGCTTGTTATAGATTCGATTCGAGTGCAGTATTTCATCGAGTAAGGAGCCCACGTCAGATTTTCCCCTGGAAATGTGTAATATTTATGAGTTGTAGTCTTCACAAATTTGGGAATTAGGTGGAGTGGAGTGTCCAGCGGAAAAGACTAGATGGGGTACTAGGATGAAATAAGAGATATATTATATAGATTTTCCCCTGGAAATGTGTAATATTTATGAGTTGTAGTCTTCACAAATTTGGGAATTAGGTGGAGTGGAGTGTCCAGTGGAAAAGACTAGATGGGGTACTGGGATGAAATAAGAGATATATGATATATTATACTGATGGAAACTATATTGGAAATTTGGAAACATGTTAAACTGGCGAGTCTCTGGTATTTCACGACCCACAATTTCAAGAAGTCCATTTTCCGCTCACACGAAACCAATTTTTGGGTAAAATTATGTTGCTCCGGCGTGACAAATCAATTATGCGCATGCATCCGATCCACTTATTGCGATTTGTAATATAATTCCCAATTGCGAGTAGCAGCTCCCCAAACAAAACAGGGCAGAAGCAATATGTATCAAGCATTTACTCGCGTGCTCCATGTGTAACAACATGTCTATGTCTAAACAAAAACTTATTATTACGGAATTATTCATGAAACAGATTAATCTTTTATTTCCCATTTGAAAGTATATCGAATAACAGGAGCGAGAATATAATTTGGCATCACAAACATTTACATTTATGAGGAGTAAGACACGATTAAATTTCAGATTCCAACATGACATTGACTCTCATCTCGGAGAGACAACCTCATATTTTCTCGGAAAACGCGAATGCACCATAAATAGACACGTGATTAACGTATAGGCACATAAATCACTTTAATTAATCCGCATCTCGTAGTCATGAAATAAGAAAGTAATTTCCAGCTCGGGCAACCCCACAAACAAATTCCTTGACAAGAAAGTTACATTTAGTTTTAACTACTCTATATACAATATTTAGTCATTTTCATGTATTACATGAAAGAATCACAATAATCATAACCCTCTCGACGATGAGAAGTCCCTTCTCTAAAAAAAAGTGTTTCTAACGAATTTGATGAATGAATCTAGACGCGTAGCGTTTTATGATGTTCTGCCTCCGCATTGCTACTTTTTGGCTTAAACAATAACAAAAGCAAAACCCAGGATTTTATTTTCTGTAATCCCTCGCTACTCGGCGCGTAGCAGCCTTGCTTGTTGTGCCACCAAAAACAACAAACAAAAACTTTTTGATGTGACAAGAGCTGAGAAATTGGAATGTGATGAATGAATGATAAAACAGGATTTACTCCAACCTAAAAACATCTAATACTGTCTAAAAAGTGAAGTCACAGCAGAAAACATGTATTTATAATATATGCTCGGCTATATATAAGCACTTCAGAGATAATATGCGTTTCGTTATGTTTACACATGAGTATGACGAAATATTCTTCCTTTTTTTTACATTTTTATACACAAGTTTTGTCATAACACTCCATAGTTAAGAGAGAGCAGCCAGTGCAACGCCCTAAAAACCCAAAGAGACAGTCTTTTTTTTTACATTTTTATACACAAGTTTTGTCATAACACTCCATAGTTAAGAGAGAGCAGCCAGTGCAACGCCCTAAAAACCCAAAGAGACAGAGTATATTTTTTCTGTAATCAATTCAGTAAAATTGGGAAGAATTTTTATTGATTATGCAAAAAAATGCGAGTCTTACCGCAGTTGCAGTACAGGCCTTCCCCACAGGATCCTAAAAATACAAAAATACAAAATGCGTTACACTGCGAACTGCTTTTGAGTAGAGATTTATGCATAGGAAGTGAGGCGGATTTGATACGGACAAGAAGTCACGAGCGTAAACATGTTTACATGCTCACATCTGTGGTTCGAGGAAACTGGGAAAAAATAAGAACTATGAGAAATACACTTTTTTTTCCTGAGTAAACTCTTACCAAGAAGTTTGAAAAGGCCAACACCACATATTTGACCAGGACCCTTGAAAAAAAGAAATTGTCATTGATTAGTAAACGGACGGAGACGAGAATCTTATCAAAAGAATGTATGAAGATCATAAACATATAATTGGAGAAAATGGTTAATCTAGAAATAACTGGTATTCGCTCTTCACCCTCATTCTGTGGTTGTGTTGTTGTGTATATTTAACAAGTTCTTATTTTTCTATTTATACACATAACGTGACATGTACGGAGGAGGACGGAGGACAAAGTATATCTAGATTGAATTCCTTTTACGCAGTTTAAACATTCACTCAACCCAACCATGGATATATCCTCATTCATCCTCACTATATTACAAAGTGAGCGTGGTTACATGCATGCTACTAAATTATTATTTTTTATATATATCGAATGTAGTTCTTGTATTTGATGAAGTGAAAATTGATGTTTTACTTGCAGACTTGAAAGATATGCTGTAATAATTAATCACGTATGAATTAAATTACTATTTTTTTCTTCGTCTCCAAACTGGAAATAAACCTGTCACGAGCGGGTGTGTGTGGTGTCTCTAGACAGCAGTCAGCTTTTGTAAACAACATGTTTTCCATCAACACCAGAAATGACTTACCTTTGCACACACTTTCCTGCCACAGTAGTCGGTGGAAACGCCGTAAGGACAGTTCTCCGGCTCCCCAGATTCCACACCTTGAGGAGGACATCGAGGCATTGCACTCACTCCAGACCTGGACGGAATTCAAATGAGAAGTGCGATATTATACTACGGGACTTTTGCTATATAAAAATGGGTTTTATTGTTTTAGGGGAGCAATTCCTTCTCCATTGCTTCTCTGCACCCATTTTCCCTTTTACTTTCCCTCTCTAAAACGCTCTGCATTGACATCCCGGGAAACAAATGACTGCATTACTAAACATACTTTCAAAAGCAGTCTATTTGGCTGACAGAACGGAGCAGCTTCAAATAAAAATGTCTCGCCGCAGTTGTCTGATGGAAAACATTCAAACGGGCTAGAGCGCATTTGATAAGGAAGGAATCTAGTCCACGCGACGCTGTTTCTCAGTCAAAACAGATTTGTTTTGTAAATGAAGTCGCAGACTGAGAGAACCATCACACCATTCACAGTCATCACAACATTTTCCCATGCCGAGAGAGACGCACTTCATGACCAATTTTGATAATGCGTAATAAAATGCACAATATATTTGGATGGGATTCAGAGAGGACTAAGTTACAAGTTGACTTTTCAACAGTGAATTCTTAATAGCTACGCAGTCTCATTTGTAGTTAAATGCTCCAACATAATGAAAACTTTGTCTAATTGTTATTACTCCATGGTCCGATAATGACAACAGCAGCAAAAGCAAATGAAAAGGGGATATTCCCATGAAAGAATTTTAAACAAAATATATATCCCCTTCCAGGAATGTTCTTTGATAATGCGAGTCGAGGTTCGTAAATCCCATCCCATTTGTGAAATGCATTTATGGCCACACTCTCCCTTTCCATTCTCCAAGGGCATTTTAAATTTTCTTCTTTTTTTCGAGCATGGAAAGGGAGTTTCAGGAGGAGTCACGCGAGCCACGGCTGTTTACTGATCTTGAATTTTTCACTGTGGTATTTTCGTACAAAAAAAACCCGCACAACACAATGTGCAGTGCAGCAGTGTGCACGTCGTCGGACTCAATTTACATTTATTAAGTATTATTCCCAACGCTACTTTGCTTCGTTTGTAATGACGAACTTTCTAGCAAGTATATCTGTGAAACATTATTATCTGTACTGGATTAAGGTATAGTCAGGGAGGGAGAGCTTGCTCCGTCTAATTTACCATTGTAAAACAATATTATGTAAATTCTATTTTGTACAGACGGAGATAAAACAAAATGCTGTACAATTAAAGCTGGGAATGTGATGGCTTTGAAGAATTTTTGCCAAAATCGTTAACACTAGCTGGGAAAAGCTGTCATATGCATAATGTATAAGAAATCACGCAAATCTACTACGTTGTGCTAAGGTGGAATGACGGCTGTACTCCTTCATCTCAATATTGGCTAAAACTCAAGAAAAAAGGCCAACGCTTTCCACTTTTTTTTTGGTGTTACTGCCATTTCAGAAAAATAAGGAGAAAGGAGCAAGTCAGTCATTGACTCTACATTCAAGAACATCAGTAACACATGCTACCAACCAGGCCACCACCCGCCACCGTCACCATTTTTTGTTGCTGACTTGACTTTTGGAAAATGTGAAATATGTACAGGGTTTGAATGTTACCAAGCGTGAAAATGAGACGAGGGTCATGTCCGTTATATTCTGCGTTGGATAATCCTATAATATAAGAACTTGTCTTACGTACATTTTCGAAAAGTTGGAAAAGATGAGGATGAGACCAATAACGGTGAAAATGGAGAGGAGCTGCTTGTTGTTGTCAGCAAAACGGGAAGATGAGGATCTTGTTGACGGCTGATAAGACGAAGACTGCTGCTGCTTCACCACAGAGTTGGCACCACTCCATCCTCTCATACCGCCAATTACCCCTGAGGGGGGACCAGTGACTAAGCCGCTCTTGACGTTCTCAAAACCTCGCTCGTCCTCCGTCTCTAGCACAGCAGCAGATGAGGATGAGGTCTCCATCCCGTGGCCCATCACAAGCTTCAAAAGGTGCATCTTGGAAGCTAGAATGCATTTAAAACACACAACGTAATTTAAAGTTCGTGTTAGGAGCCAGCCCACTGGCAAATAAAATATACAAAACGTATGTTATGTGTACTTCAATACAAAACAAGAGATCACACGAAGAGCAAAGTTATCGTTCTCAACTAATGTGTAACGTACGTGAGCGAGAAGGAAGTTTTTTTAAAAAAAATAATAATAATAAACTTTGCAAACTTTTTCTCATCCGTCTTCTATTCATTTCCTATTTAACGCAGTGGCATCGCCTCTTTCGAGCAACACACATAGACAAGCTAAGCATGGCTTCAGTTTGTAAAGTGCAAAATTGAAAAACGTAATGTAAGATAAGTTGACTTTTGCCAAATTGCTCTCACACGCCTTTTTGCATCGAGAGAGTGTACCACCAAAACCCGCTGCGAAATCGGGACAGTGTTGTTGTTCCACTGTCATAGTCATATGCATTTTCCGTCTTTGCAGGTTCGAGAACACCCTTCTCGACTCTGTAACTCAATAGTGTATCGGATTGCTGCCAAGATTTTTTCCGAATGCACTAGCTTTTATAAAAGTGACTGGCTTCTGCCATGCAGGATTAATGGAGGAATGGACCAGTTTGCAAATATAATACGCAAAACACACTACTCTGCTTCACTTGCTATTTTCTCGGGACTAAAAGTGGATTTCGGTCGTACATCATATTTTTTCTTGTGGATGATTGGCGATTTGAGAGAACATTTCAAAACTCATTTCGACTCGGGAAGAACATCTGTAAGTTTGAATTTTTCTGAGGAGTGAACCATAATAGCTCTGGTTATTAGGAAGTTTGACAAGGAGAAGGAGAGCTTTTTAAGTGGTACATTATGGTTTCCTACGAACTGTCTGTATAAAAAGGGAGTCAGTGTGGTGCTACAAATTGAACGCGATCAAGTGAATGGAACGGATTGAGAGAGGGGTATAGACTGCCAAAGTTTTTTGTATTGAAAAAAAAAATCTGTTGTTAATTAACTTGCAGGAAAAGTGGAGTGCAGTTTGTATTTTATCTAGGACACTACTGTGCAACTTGCTAGAATTTGTGAAGAATTATCGCAAAAATTTGGGTAGACAAAAAACCTTGGGGTTTTGATTGAACTAATTTTAGAGTGCTATTATTATTGCAGTGAGCAAGGTTGACATTGTTGTGTGAATTGGAAGAATAATTAGAAAGGTATTGATAGTGACAGGATAATACAAAAAAGTTGGGAATAGACAACAATATGGGATTCATTACAAAGGTGAGGGGAAGGGTGCAGAACGCCCCAAAGTCAAACCAGTGGGGTACTTGTGGAAAGTCTTGTGAGTTTGGAAACGGACCTTTCGGCCTGACGTGCAACTTTCTCTGTCAGAAATCAGGAGGCGCTTGGTGCTACAACTTTCACAAAAACCCGGAAACGAGTAAGCGACTCACAAAACATGCTTTGTATTATGATATTACCTATGCACTTTGTCAATTCTCTGAGATTTATTTGTTGCTATTTCTTTTAGTGTTGATTCTACTTTTGATGCCGCTCATGATGGGCAGAATTGGACTTCTATATGCATGTGTGATTTACCAGTATCCTCTAAACACGATTTATGAGTGGCTAAAATGTAAGTTTAAGAGATTTTTGTACTTACCAGAAATTTCAAATTCGGAAATTGTCAAAATGGAAAAGAGAAACTAGGAAAGCACGCGAAAACAGCTTAGATCCCCACTGAGGACTAGCTTGTGCACTTGCCCCCTTTTTATATCAAACCTGAATCCTATCCAGATTTTTTTTTAAATTATGGATATTATCATATAAATAAAAATTGCTAAACGTAGGAGGTGCTAAGGACATTTAAAATGCATTTGTTCCCCTAAAAAAATCATGCTCGTCAAATTTTCCTTGTAGACATGAGCCAGAAAGTGGTCACAGCTGTCAAGCCGATTATTCAACGCTTTCGTAAAAGGTTGGAAGAGTGTGAAAATTCATTTGTCACTATGAATCTGTATGCTATGATGAATCAGGTAGGAGAATCTGGTAAAAAATAATCCAATTTGATGTAATGCAATTCAAAGTAATTTTGGAGATTTAAATATTTCTCGCTCTCTCTCTCTTTCTCAGATGGTGTTCTTCAGCTTATGCGACAAAGCCCTCGGACTCCATGATAAACAAAGGGTGACTTCCATGTATTCCCTCTTGTTTTACAATGCGATGGCATACTGTTTTTCGTACATAAAGGTATGTTTTTAGGGCTGATTTTTATTTCAAATTATAATTCCAATATATACCCAAATTCGTTTTGTACGGACGCATAGGAACTCGTTGAGAAGGAAGATTGGAGCATGAAAATCCAAGTGACTCCATCAAGCAACATTATGCATCTCGCAATGACAGCAACCAAGGTGGCATTGGAGTGGACAAAAGCAGTTACATTCATCGTGACGATAGTCTGCATGCTCTTGGGTATATAGCAAAAATTTTGATATATAGCGAATAGCGAACGACTTTTCCTCGTCCCACCAACTTTTTTTTATGACATATGGTCCGTTGCAAAATACAAAGCTCTCATTGACATATAATATTACTTTCTTGGCTGTGATTTGTTTTTTTTTAGTTCTTGGCTTAGAACAAGGTTTGCAGAATTACTGTCCAACCCCCATCTACATCGTCATCACTTTGACGTACTACATTCTGACTGAGAAAACAATCCAAGACTCACTCCCCAACATTCTCATTCACATCCCTGACGCCGGCTTCCAAGACCAAATTATCGGTTTGGAGAAAATTCATGCTGCCCTTGCAATCAAACTCGCGACAATCCTTGCCAACCTCGTTTTCCTCGTGCCCATCTTCCCCTCCGTAAGAATTACCTTGTTGACCCTGTACGTGAACGTCTGGCTTCAGTACAAATCCTCAAAGTGTATCAAGGCTCAGCTAGACCGTGAACTTGAGCTGGTTGCCAACTTCCGACAGGCAACCGACGAAGACTTGAACAGTCGGGAGGAGGACGTGTGCGCCATTTGTTTGGGTCAAATGGAGTCCGCCCGTGTTACCCCGTGTCAACACATGTTTCACACTAATTGTCTCCGACTCTGTGTTAAGAATCTGAATAATTCGTGCCCCATTTGCAAGAGGGAATTCCACTTTGACTAATTAATTATTATGTAAGTATATAGGTTCCTTCCGTGGCTGCTGCTGCTGCTGCTGTACTTGCAATACTACATTCAAATTGTGGCACACTGGTATTTAACGTGGACTGCGAAATCGCCCTGGCACATTCATTTCACATTGTTTAATGGAATTTTTTGTGTAGTCAAACTGGCTATTTTATAATATGCTTATTACGTAGGTATATATCTAGCTATAGCGTATAACTTGATTGTGATTACGAGAGTAGCAACTAGTTTTGAGTTAAGCTTCATCAGTAACAAAAGAGTCTCGGCTATATTGCATCTGTAATTAAACACTAAACTTTAACGATAATATTTATTGCTTTAATTAAGCCTGCTACCGTGCGTAGTTATATGCTCAGCGCTACATGGACCTAGAGCATTATTTGAAAAATCATAAACAACAAAAGGGTACGATGGAAAGTTGTTGATTGTTAAAAGTTTTTTTTTTTCAAGTTGTGCTTGTTATTATGTAATTCTGTTTTTGCCATGTTCTTCCAAGCTTAACTAAGTTGACTATTTGGCTTTCCATGGAGCACTTGCAATTAAACGTGTATTTAGTGTACTGTAATAGGTTAGAAGAAAAATGCTCCGAGTATCAATGTCGTATTCTTACTGTTCACTCAACCCCTCACCTAAATTTATATTTTGTACGTATATTCTTCTACACAGCGCGAAATAAAGTTGAAAAGTCTGATCATAATGGAACAACATGCATGCATGTGTATGTATATCACAATCCACTCTGGTGACAATTGGAAAGTTCATTACGCGTAAAATATACTGCCACCACATCACGTTTCGGGACATTTTGAAAATTCTCCCATACCAAATAGCCTTTTTCTGAGAAAACATGCCTCTCATTTGCACCAAACTTGAAAATTCCAAACAATTTTCCTCTTGACTCTATTAAAAGGGAAAGGCGACCAACCCAATGCGACCCGTGGTTGCTCCATTATTCCAACACCACCACCACCAGCAGCAGCACCACCACCACCCATCTTTTTCCCTTTTCCCCAACTTGGCCATTTTCTACGACTAAATCTTTCACGTCTTTTGGACAGCTTTCATAGCAGCTGTGGGCTCAATAAAAGCTCCAAGTGAAAAGAAGGAAATAACAGCATTGACAATGACAATGAGGTTTCACACCGAAAATGGCATGTCTCTCTTGAACTCTTGTGTGGCCACAATGGAGCCGTACATGACGGAGAAAACCAAGCATCCTGCTAGAAGTTCAAGCTGTGAAGCCAAACCCTTTATAAAACTGGAAAACTTGGCTACTCCGCGTATGTATATACATATGAATTCATGAGAAATAGAAGACAATGCCGTTGGAGGACGGAGTGAACAGGAAGCGAAAACAGTGGAACACAAAAAGTAATGTTGTTTTATGTGTCGAAGGGGAAATGGTAATATATTTCGTGGTGTGCACCTAACTAAAACACAACACACCATGGTTCCGCCAGCCAGCCAGCTTCTGCAGAGCTAACAAAGTAAAAAGAGAAACGAAACAAGTTAGGCTGAGGATGTACGTATTTGTGTCGGGAGGTCAATATTCGGTCTAAAAGATTCAAATCTTTGAAAAGTATCCACGCATGGAGCGAAACATTGTGCGTGTTATACCTCCCCAGGTTTCCCCTCCCTGTTGCTTGTTCCAAGACATGGTTGAGTGGAGGGTTCAGCATATCAATTACGTTGATGTGCATTTCGGTAAAAAGAAAAAACTACGAGTGTCCAGTAAAATGGTATTGGTACGCCCAACAAGTTCTTGGTGATAACATTCGTTCATTGGATATCTTGTATTTTATATTATTTTTTCTCCTTAAATCGTCTCATCGACCAGAACGACTGCAGTATCAGCTCAAGTGTCAAAATGAATTCCCTTTGCCATCAGTTGCACAAGAAAAATAGGGATTCCTCCTCCTGTTTTCAGTTGCTCGCGTTTGTAAATGAATGTAAGCTGAACATGCACTTTGGGGTTTCGCCCGGAATCAACTTGATAAAGCAATCTAGCAAAAGAAAACTTTTGGGGAAAATCCCGATTTACTAAACGGAAGTGACTTGTGTATGTGCCTCCTTGTTAGGCATCCAGTAAGTTACCCACTGTTGCATGTTCTCATTCGTGGCGATGGCTGGGGAAGAATACCAGAAAAAAAGTTTCCATTTGAATGGAGTTTACTTGTTGTAAGAAGGAACATATATTCTACAGGATTTGTACTCAAGGCAATACTTGTGTCCCAGACAGTTTGTACGAACGAGCTACATGAGTGTATGACTTGACTGTTGTCGAATTGCGAGCGAATCCAACCAGTCATACTTATACTCCTGTCTCACACGACCGGAAAGGGAAAACGGGGAAGGTGAGGAAAGCCGTAAGAAAAGGGAACGTGGCAGCATTTATTTGAGGTATTCCAAAGAGACTCATAACTTTAGCAGCCTTTTCCCTCCGAGTTCCTTGTCACACAGGGAGAGAGAGTCTTGCTCGGTGTGAAAGCAAGCTTGATGAAAAAGTCTTAAGAAGAAGAAGAAGAAGTTGAGAATTCAAAGCATTCATGAGTTTTCCCTGTATGGCTGGAGGGAGCACTCACATTGTGTGTTCTCCGGTTTATATCTTGAGGTTAATCTCACTTCCAGATCATCCACTTCTTGAGAGAGAGAGAGTGTTCCCTCTCAAGAAGAAATAAGCTTTTTTTCTTTGACTAGTAAGTCTGCAGTTAGTTTCCTTTATGAGTGAGAGAGAATGCAATGTCAAGTGTAACAATTTGACTACAGTTGTTACGTAACATGTCCTTAAGGTGGTAATACCAAACTGTGTGTGTAGCTAGCTCGTGCTATTTTTTGCATTCTAAAAGTCTCATCTTTAAGGATTATTACTATGCATTGTACACGCCTCTTAACAATACGCACCGTGCATATGTATATGTCTTTTACATTTCCCTTGTGTTAACAGCAACGCGCACACGGCTCAGCTTGCTTTACTTGCTCTCTTCCCTTTTCTTCAATTGCCTTCCTCAACACCACTTCCTGCATTGCGCTACATTTTTATGCATACCAGACACCCTGTATTCACGCATTGCACGCATTTTCCTCTTTTGTTCGCATTCCCATGCCAGGCTTCAATTTTTATTTCTTTACATTTCCCCTCATTCAAGACGGGGTCTCTGGTGCGCTTCAATTTTGTATTCCATTCACTTTAAGTTTCAGTAAAAAAAATGCTGGCAAGATTTTTTAAAGGTAAATTCACGCTTGTGGAATTTTCTGAAAGAAGTAGAAACGAAGGAGTCTCATTTAACATGGGTTTTTCGTTTAATATACTATCGGAAAGGAAAATGTTAGCATCTTCATTGGCTTCTACTTCCACTTGGAAGTTTCTAAAAGTCTGAAACTGATTAGTGGTTCGTGGAACTGGAGAGAAAATTGCTAAGGCATGGGATGGTCTTGGCGATCAAATTTCCCTGTTTTTCATATTTTCTTCTTTCGTTCCTCTGATTTAATACGGCATGGCTTTTGGTCAGTTTGCATTCATTCCAGGAATTCTCATTTCAGCTGAATTGGTTTTCAAATTATATAAGGTTTCGCATTTAATACAGGGAAAGAAAGCTCTTAATGGAGAGCTCTACTCAAAATGAAAAGTGGTATTGGCAAGCCATATAATAACATACTTATAGTTTATATCAATTTCTGGAAATTCTCAAGAGAAAATGGATCATTGACCTGGACAAGAAATCACATTTTTCTTCACATTAACTTGGTTTGGGGAAAAATGTACTTCAAGTTGAAAAAATATGTGGGTTATCTCTCCTGCTCGATAAATCATAGACCATGTTTTTCTAACGGTTATTATAGCTTGTGGGAGTATGACCTACCGACTTTCTGGGCCTGGCTATCACAGTTAGCGATGCGATAACGCATTAAGGCAAACATTTGGCATGCCAAGAAATACGTATAGATAATCAAAAGTAAAGTACGATTCTCAGAATTGTTTTTGACGAAAATCCACACTTTTAATGATACACTCACCATTCATCCCTGGGGTCAGAGGAGACTCACGGACAAGCTCGAGTGCAAGTGAGAAACCCACAGATAACTTGGTTTTGGTATATCCACATGGTACGCAAATTAACTGTAGTCATTTTATAACAGGGAAAATCGAAAACCACCATCCAATTACAAAAGTTTGCCACCGGAAACTCTCAAAGAGGATGTGTATTTAGTTCCACTTGAAATACATGTGTTCACGTTAATTAACCAACTCTTTCGGAAATGATGCATAGTCCGAACTGCTAATGGACTGGGAACTGGGAACTCCTCGGAGACAAGTTGAAAACACGCAACGACACTTGCTACCTACCACTAATAGAGTCTGGTGAACTGACAAAGTCTCAAGTTTCTGATCGTGATCACCAAAGTGAACAAGGAAATGCTAGGAAAAGTCAACCCAAAAAGGCCAGCCGTGAGGCTGGCCAGCCATAATTTTGTCTCAAATGAATAAAAAAAATATGCTTCACATTATGAAGCTGTGTTCATTAAAGCTCCGGCCTTCCCTATACACTTGCCACACTGGCGTGGAGAGAATGATATGTTTTGGACTTTTGAAGACAGTTTTTGTGACAAAGATGCATGCATCATATATCCTTAATTATATGCCGAGAAAATGTGTACGTGACTGGGACTGTCCGGAGGTGACCTCATGTAAGAATACCCCATGGTGAACAAAGATCAAATTACACTTTAGCCAAGAAACTAACCATCTGAGCATAATATTTTCTGATACATTCTTCATCATCACTATCTTGGTTGCTGGGCTGTCAAACCCAACTCGTCCATCAAAACAAGGAGTTGAGGAAAAACAGAAGGAGACAAAATATATGAAGGAGCAAAGGTTTTATCTGTTTACCTCCACGGATGCAGCCGACTACCGAGAATGACCAGATTTATCTCAACAAAACGACTTTTAAGAACAATGTGAACTGATGCAATTCATGATGCAAGTTGTAATTTTAGTTGGGCTATTTTGGCCTTGTTTGGAATAACATGTGTCAGCGTTTAGCGATTAAGAGAGATGTCCTCGTGCGCCATGGGTGAATGGACTTGCACACAGCCTTTCTTTTTGTGGGAACGGATGCATTTGCTCTTGTATCAGTTTCATTTCCTTGGCGCGGACGGACACACTCTGCTCCAATAAATTAACGGAGGAGTATATTTTGACAGATGACCTAATGATCATTAACTACAGTCATTTTTAGCCTGGACATTTTTCCACAACCAAAATGGTGCCATATATATGCGAAGCGGGAGTAGCAGGTATTTACGTTTAGTTTCATGCATAGGGTGAAAATGAAAACTCGTGTGACGGTATACACTTTTGTCAGACGAATAATTCACAGTGGTGAACTCTGGGTTGATTACGTATAGCTGATCTTACATAAGCAATGAAGCAAAATATAAGTTGGTGGAAGGAAGGGACAAGTCCAAACATGAATATATATGAATCCCAAACGAAATCCCCATAAATTCCTGTTACATAAGCCACCTTTAATGAAAAAAGATCGCCACTGTTCCCTACATTTCGTCGAAAAGCAAGGATTTGCCCTACTTTTCTTAATTATGTAATTCATATAAAGCCGACCTGATTAAGTATAACATCTCTGGTGGGGCTGGGTTGGGTATATATCCAAATCCAATGTTCAAAACACACACTGCAATATTCAATCTATGTCAAATTGATTTCCGTATTAGGACTCGACTCTTCCGTTCATTCTCTCAAAAATAATCATTGTTAGCAAGGACCTCCCCTGCTTCTGTTCACAAAGTCAACCACCGGCAACAACACCAGAATTACTGCGCTTTAAACAGTTCATGCGCATGTTGTTTTTGGAGTAAAAATTGCAAAAATGTAAACACACTTTGGGTTTGTTGTGTGGATATAAAGGAACGATATAATGATGAAAATCAATCGACCATTTCATTGCACTTTTCGCTAAACAATGCCACAAAAGGGATCCATGATGCTTGCACTTTTTTGGTTGTTATACAAATACCTACCGCATTGTTCTTGTACGTACCTCCCCAAGGCTGTCGTTTACGCAATTTTATTAGTCTAGGTATTAAAAATCCGCTGTATCGTAAACCACTTTGTGCAACAGAGTCGTGGTCGTGGTGGCTAAAAGTATAAGCAGCTTTTAAGTAGCGTCAAGATCTTGTTATCATTTTTTGTGTGTATTTTTGTATTACATATTATTATACCTTACCTGTCCTGTTTCAACAAGCTTGGGAATTGGGTTGACAATTTATTGACAATCACGCATGATTATAATATTACTTTCAATTTTTCAAAGCTGGCAATGCCCATTTGAGCGCACCGACGCAAAAAATGGGAAAATCTTGTCCTACGGATATCTCGTGCTCGTAATTTAATCAAATTGGCGAAATGCACAGGATTATTAACGATTCTGGCAGTGCCCATTTGAGCGCACCGACGCAAAAAATGGGAAAATCTTGTCCTACGGATATCTCGTGCTCGTAATTTAATCAAATTGGCGAAATGCACAGGATTATTAACGATTCCCATTGCTCACATCTTCAGTCATGAGAAAATTACCGTAAAAGTAGAAAAGGAAGGAGTTTGGCACAGCGGACAAACTAAACTCCTTTTGAGTAGGTACCCCACTTTTGCTACAGTTACTTTAATTAGTATCGTATTCGCCAAAAGACATAACTCTTGGCTGAATTTAGTGACACCTCCTCATCAACCACATAGCCATGCAGCAGCGCTGCGTCAAACTTGTTTCTCACTTTCGATTCCCACTAGTACTAGTGTTCCTTACCTTACGTAATTGTAAAATGTTCGGTGGTCCACCTTTTTTACGGTAAATTGGCTATAACAACAGTGGTGGTGGTCATAGTCGTAAACATTATTACAAAAATTAAAACCGTCTGGGCACAAAAACATTTTGATTTTTGACGTGAGAAATGCATTATTGTGAGTAGACATCGCACTGCATTAAATCACTCTCTTTAAAATCACACGCAGTCTGTTGCCGTGTATTGCACATTTGGACGTGGCTGATATTTAGTGCGTTTTGAAATTGTAAATTGCACCTCGTTTTTGGGGCTCATTATTATTGCACATTTTTCATGAGCGCGGATTACGTTGAGAAAAATGTGGGGAACCTTCGATTTTTGCATGACTACGTGCACACTTGCACACACCTTATATACATCGTATCGCAGGTTTTTGGCATTAGGAATTTACAGAGATGGAAACAAATGCCAGATAAAACCACGAATGAGCAACCAAGTGATCTAAATGTATATCGTCTCGTCTACCTTGTCTTTTTTATTAACAACTGTAGCCTGAACCGTATTACACTGTCGACCATCGTCCTGCTTCAATGAGTGCATTGTCATATTTTTCCCTTTCCTCCATTTTCGCCGAGTACTTTGTGTATTACATATTATATTATAATACCAGCTTATAAATAAACTCCGTTGAAATCCCTTTTTCGAAAAATTCCAATTTACCCTGTCTGTACATATATGTATTCGTATCCGTATCCCTTTCCTATTTAACAGAATTTTTTGTGCAAAACAATCAGTTCATTGGATTTCTGTAGCCTTCTGCATGTTTTAAATGGACTATCCTCCTTTATTGGCTAATCTATTTTTTGTAAGGTGTAACTCTGAAACACGTACTGACACAGTTGTTGTAACCCAAGATTATGATTATGAATTGCACATTGACATACAAAGTGGTAAACATTTATAGCCAATATTATTTTTTGGTAAAGGTATATAAGCTAAATGCAGTCTCCCTCTGAGTATCAGTGTAACGACAAGAGCCGTCAAGAAGATTTTCATTTTTGTTAAGTGTCAAGAAAAGGAAAAAAAACAGTTTTGCTCAAAAATGGCTAGCTTGCAACTCTCCCTGATTTGTGTGTTGGTGGCTATTGCCCCGATTGTATTTGGAAAGCATGGATATTCCCATCAGCACGTGCACAATCCCGGACATGGAGGATATGGACATGGGGGTGGTGGACACGGGGGCGGACACGGAGGTGGTGGATACGGAGGAGACTACTATGCTCACCCTAAATACTCCTTTTCGTGAGTGAAGATTTGAGTCCAAGTTTTTCGAAATTCTTAACAAATTTCGGTGGAAATGTGTTGATTTATAAGGATTACACGATTTTAGGTACGGGGTTAACGACCATTACACTGGGGATGTGAAGCAGCAACATGAAACCCGTGATGGAGGAGTTGTTAAGGGTAAACGTCCTACATTTTAATAACATAACTAACTAAATCACATCGTACTATAGATATTTCAAGGGTGTACAGTTTATTTGAATTGGAATTTTAAGGGTATATATTACTAACAATTATGCATAATTCTAAAACTGATTACAGGTCAATACAGTCTTGTAGAGCCCGGTGGCAGCCATCGTGTTGTCTCCTATATCGCCGATCACACTGGATTCCATGCCAAGGTCCACCGTACCCCACAACACCACGGACATGGACATGGACATGGTCACGGTCACGGAGGAGGACATGGACACGGCCACGGCTACTAAAGGATTTTCTCTAACGGAAATACACTCCTAGTGCAGTGGCCACTGCTGTATTTTGTGCAATCAATCGATTCCTGATCGTTTGAGGTTTAATCACATTCAACCTGCAAAACGTCATTGTTCATCATTTTCCCGTGGTTTCAATAACACTGCAAAACTTCCTCTCCTTCAGTCGTGCTCACTGCTCACACCTTCTTCCTCAGTCTTCTTTGCTCATTCATGATTTACTTCTCCGGTCGTGTTCCTTTCGTTACCTTTGGGGATCTTGCATAATATTGTTGTTTGTATTCATGGGACCTTCACCTAGCGTAGTAGTCGCCTTGCAAGTCATTTCCAATATCAGCCATCCGGTATTATATGAAAGCAATTGAGTGCGTTTTTTTGCGAAAGCTTAACTGATTGTGCCTTTTAACGCTCCAACTGTGATCTTTTGGCTGAATTGTAGGTACTAAATGCTTTACTTCACCTGTAGTCATTATAGTCATATTATATGTTTAACTTATCTAATATTCCCGATTTTTTTCGGATTTCCCGTATTTCCACCCTGTTTTCCAGCTGTTTTTAGTGTAAAATGCAAGCTTTGACTGAGAGACTTTGGCTATGATAAAAGAAAATGCATGCACGCTGTAGTTTAAACCCGCAGTTGATTGTTAGGCATGTATTTTATTAGCATGGCACACTTTACTTTGTGTGAAAGTGTCATAATTTTTTTTTGTTTCTATATTTCGACTGTTTTTAATCTTGCACAATGTTTTTGTGTCTCTAAGTCATTATTCACAGTCTCACTTGCCAATACTCTGAATATTATAACAGTTTTATAAAAGCATTTTAAAAAGTAATAAAAACTCAAATCAAATCAAATTATGTGTTACATCATTTTTCGTCGTAATCGTGTATACTCAGCCACGTCTTGCATGATTGATTCTGTACGCAATTGTTGAACTTGTTGGTAACCATTTAAAAACGTTGGTTTGCCACAAGTCAAGTTTCACAATGAAAATTGTCAAGCATATATATTGGGCCGCTGCTATAAATTTTGAGATTTTATTTTATGGGTAAAAAAAACTGTCCTTGACTTGAGCAGCCGCAAATGGCACACAGTTTACAGCCTCATTTCATTCAATTTGGACCAAAGCGTTGCGTTGCATCTCGTTTTACGCAATTATCAAACAACCCCGTCGAAGACCGTATATATGCGTGCATGCAATGCACATACTTTATATCCACAAAAAAGTTGTTGTTAAACTCCCTGCTGTGATGGATTAAAAGGGCAGTTGCAGTAATGAATGGCGGGACACTAGAGATAAATCTGCCAGATGTGCACTTGCAGTTTGAGAGAGGTGACAAAGGAAGTGGTGCCTTGTTGGCAAATCAACAAGGTTGCACTAACCATCACCAAGAACAAAGAGGGTATTCAATTTTCTACCCCAACTTTTGGACCCTTTCTGCTGCTGCGTGTTGTATTAATGCCACCGCCACCACTGCCTGCACTCCATCCCTTCAATTTGAGGGGTGCAAAAGAAATATCCCTTTCCGGGTTGACGATATGGTGAGCAGGCCAGGCAGGAGAGAAACCTCTGTAAACCGATATTATACAGCTTATTTCGTGGTGCATATGTGCACCGTGGTATTATAGCATTAAAAGCTTATGACAATATATGATCTAAACTATGATCTATTCGGACAAGAAGACTCTCTCGGTTATTTTTTTTGTTGGAGTTTGACTTTTTACACAATTCAAACATTGTTTGACATTGTTGTTAAAAACCAGAGTAAAACAGATAAAGTGTCACCCCATCACCACATTATTATATTCCCGGATAGAAAAAAAATTAACCGGGAATGTGCCATATACAAACAGTTTTATGTTTTCACAGTCGCTCTTTTCATATTCATTGGTGGATGGATGCGTCGTCCTTTTGTTGACTATATTTCTTTTAGTTTACACACTGCTCGTGTGGAGCAAATAGTAGTAGCAAATCAACATCTGCTCACTCATTATTTATACAATGCGGCTTACGGATAATGGCAATAATGAATGCGCTTGCCTCTTCATTTTCCAGATCTGTTTTAAAACACACAGATCACGTCCCCATTCAAAAACCTCATAATATTCATAACTTTTCATGGGGACGCCAAAAGTTTTAAACAATAGAATTGGGTTGATAGCATATGGCTCACTCCGTTACACCGTCGGAGTTGTGATCAATTGCGGTTTCATTCAACATATTCAACAACTAGGAAGGTGAAATTGACATTATTATGGAGAATTTGGGATTCCAGAATCCGAGTGAAAAATATTACATTTTAATTTTCCAATGTTTGCGCATAGATGGCAAGAATGTGACAGACCTTTCACGAGTTTACTCTAAAAGCTTAGACTCTCCCAACCAACTGCACCTTTTCTCCCAAAGGACCTGCATTTCAGTTTCTCTTGTGAAAATATTAAAGAAGTTTAATGAAATACTAATGGAGAAATTTAACACCAACACGACATGCCATTTGCCATTACATAACCATCAGGAAATGTAAACAATTTTAGAGGACTTCATTTTTCGACCAAAGTGACAAGTTTACTTTAGTCCGCTCCACCGTAAGTTGGTTTTTTGAGGTTATTTACTTTGACTCCATTTCCTGTCTTTGCCAATGGTCTTGTTTTTCCTTTCCCCATTTCATCCAACTCTTTTTCTCTTTCTCGAGAACTTCATTACTTACTACTTAAGGAATTAGTTGTTTTTGAGGTACAAGGATGTTTGCTTTTACGTACGGCAAGTGTCGTATTAAAAGCTTAGGAGAGTGGTTCGCTGCATTTTGGAAGTCTATTAAGACACATTTTCCCAGAGTTATTTCATCCAAGGTAATCAAAGGGAGGCTTTCCGTTTCCAATGTTGGCTTCACCTTGTACCAAAACTCCAGAGTGCAATGCATATGCTTCACTTGGCAAAGTTGATTCGTAATGCAATCAAATGTAAACAGTCGTGGGAATCTTGGCATCTGGATCAGAGAAAAGGGAAAGGATTGGGAAGGAAGAGGTCCAATGTTCATTTCAAATGGAGTGGATGAGTGGGCATGACGTGGGCGTAAAATCCCTTCCTTTCTTGGATCTCATCAAAATTAGTTATAATGTATTAATGCACAAGGCGTACTTTGTCCTGAATGCATAATTTCATAGTGACATGTGGCATGTGACCTTTGGAAATCCTAGTTATGCAATTTTAAATTCCAAAACTCGCTGCATATTATGTTTAAATCTTAAATAGCTGAATAATTTAATTTCATATTTTCACTTCTTCCATTCCACCGTGTTTAGTGACAAGAAAGCAGTTTTCCAGTCGATTGCATTTCGACAACGAAAAAGAAGTGCGATTGAAAAAAATAAACCTCTAAAACTCATGTTCAGTTCAGTGCTGCAAGGGGTGAAATTATTTCAGGGTTTTATTTTCGTTTCCCCCAGTTTTCTAATCGTTTCTCAATAGAAAGAGGGGATGAATACATAATGCAGCAATTTTCACTTGCGGCAAGTGCTCGTAGCTTTAAAAAAAGCTCAGCCTGACGTATGCAATCAAAAACGTGTTTCTCAGCTCACCGACCCTATTTCTTATTTCCGAGGTGTCAAATCCTGTCGCGTTATGTCAATCCCATGATACGGTATGAAATTATTAGCTGATGAAAAACTTGCTTACTTACTTACACCGAGGACTTATTCCGTTCAAAATGGAATGGTTGGAGGCGATGACAAATGAGTGTGGTTGGTTGTGCTAACGGTAAGTATTTGAAATGAATTGAAATGCATGAGGAGAGGAGGGGTAGGAAAATAAGCATATATAAAGGGTGCATATATGCAATTCTTTTCACGCATCTCACTATTAGTTTGAGACGCAATAATATGCTATGCTCCGAATCTTTGAATTTTTCATTCTCCATTGATAATGAAGTTGACAAAAGAGTGACAGTACTAATAAAAATGACTTTGATCATGAACTTGGTACTATAATGAATCTGTCAGTTGCAGGAAGCATTCGGACTTGATTAAAAATTCGAATTGAATGAAAAATACATAATTCTGTGAAACTAATTAGCAATTACGTTGTTTTTATTTTTGACATATTATCAAACTTTAAAAATGTGTATTGGCTGTTTTCTTCGCTGACAATAGTGCCAATGAGTGCGTTTACAAAGAGTTTGGGTGGGACATCGATCGATCCATTTCAAATATTACGCTGACGCTGATGGAAAAAGAGTTACTAAATCAACCGTAAAAAAATCTCTGTTAATTTCATCAAGAATGCACTCTACACATATATTGAAGCTCGATGACTCTACATTATAAAAATATTCTTGCATCACGTGTTCATCGCATTTTAAGAGGAAATCCCAGACCAGAGAGTATAGACATATACCCATCACATACCCCTTGATCTTCTTGAAAGAACCCTATACGTCGATCAGTTGAGATTAAAGGATGAATTTGTTCTCAATCATTGCTATTGTTGGAGTATTGTCTCTTACAAAAGCAGAGGTAAATAGAATTCCTCACATGATGTAATTCATATTCATACATTATGACCATTATAACGTGACCAAATGCCACATTCTTTTGCTAAGAGTCCAAAGAATAAAACCTCGATAAATCCAACAGCAGCACCTACAAAAATTTGGATTAGAAAACCTATAGATACAAGCCTACACCGATGCTGCAGTGACGACAAACCAAGTGAGGAGGGTCCGCCAGCCTGCTACAGTCTTCCAGAAGACTGGAAAACAAATTGTGTCATGAAGGTTTACATAGAAAAGATTGTGGAAACTGGCGAATACAAAATAACAGTTGAAGGACAGTTTGAAGGGTCCAACCACTGGCTTGGCATCGGAATATCAAACGATCAAGTTTTAGTAAGAGAAAAGCAATCAACAGGAAAGTATACTTCAGCTCATTCTCTATACTTTTGAACAAATTAGCACTCAAATACAACTCTGACAAATTACACTTTCAGGGGAATGAAGCAATGGTAAAGTGTCACCGGAAGCGGGTAAAATCATTTGTGATTCCTGCCTTGACAGATCGGAGCATTATTCTAAAAGCAGATAAAGACTTGGAGCAGCTACAGCCATGGACTGATCCTCCCATCGACACTTATTCCGGTTTCTCCGAACAATTCCTGGAGTGCTCTTTTAGAGTCCGGCCTCAGTTCCATGCCTCCAAAGAGTTAATGATCGACATGGATGATTACAATTATATTGTGTTGGTGCATGGTAAAATGAGCAGGGGGCTGACTCAGAAAATTTCACAAATATACATACGTTAGTAGCATAATACACATATACAAACCACATAATATGCTTATATATATATATGCAGTGCGTAGGAATTAATACAAATGCATATTACTTTAAATTGTAGATAGTTTTACCGATTACGTAGACTATGTCAGGTCAGAAGTACCCTACAAGTTACACCTAAAGGTAAACGTGTTTAAAGCACTCTGAAGCATTTTAATTAAAATTTAGCAACGGTTAACAAGTAAAATTCGCTTGCTGTAGGAGCCCAGACCTTTTAATGATATTAGAGGGATGTCGCAATCACTCAGAAGACTCGGGAATTTGCTTGGGTTTCAAATGCACTACCTCGCATGCTATGATTCCAATACAAAATCTGCCAACGAAACCTGTCTGAAGGATAGGATGCTCAAGATTGCCACTTAATGTAAAGTTAAAGTAATATATTTTAAGTATGTATAAACTAAGCATTGGTAATATAAATATAAAAATAATGATACTGTGATTCTTGAAAATAATTCTAATTAAACCTACACCGTTATTATTATTAATCACCATTATTTCAACGCGGCGGCGGTATTAACTACATAATATTATACAAAATGCATACATTTTGTTGTTTGCCCATTATATATTGTGTCCCGTCTCCCTCACTTTTCACGTTGCTACCATTTTTGTTTGAAGGTGCACGTTCCATTGGTTTCTCTGCATTTGAAAACTACTAACTTTCCAAGCTACAAATTTTTACATACCTTTTTGCGCCACGAATAAAACTTCAAACCAGATTTACCAAATTCGTTATTTCCATCATTAGAGTAACAGCAGCATACAGATTAAAGGGAAATACCTAGACATATGCACATTGTAAGCCCACTTCCACTCGTGTCATGGAGTCAAAACTTGAAGACACTATTACTTAAAAAGTAAAAAAGGAAGGAGCACCTTCCAATCTGCTTTTAACAGCTTTGAGCTTTCATCCTTTTAACTTTTCTCGCGCACTTCTCACTCCATAATTAGACCTCCTCGTGTTTTTGAACTACCCCATTAAGAAAAAGAAATTACAAGAAGAAAATACAAACAGGTTCTATGATTATTTTTGGATGCATGTATTACATTTGTTTTATACCAACGTACATTTCTAAAAATAAAAATGTCATTATTCATAATGGACCTTGACTTTTATCATGTTTTATATACGGTAAATTCAAGTAAGCAATAAAATTGTATCTCCATGTGCTAACAAGGTTTCACATTATGAATCCTTCCGCGTCCGGTGGAAGTTTGGAAACTTGAAAGATAATCCAAAAATTGATCGTACATACAACGCTAATTTAAAACAATACTCGGACATACACGTATTTTAAACTACTATTTTTATTTCAGATCTTGGTAAAGAATTAACTGTGCACAAATAGTACAAATACTAATTATTGATATATTAACATGATAAAAACTCAATAGCACCTGGACATTTAATTTCTCGTCCGCCATAGCTAGTATATGCCCCAGTTGATGGCTGGAACTTCCCTGGCATCCAGGTTGTCCGACCATTGACGTCTATCTGACAACGGACCACGTACAAGGTTTCTCGCTCGTGTGTTCTTCCTCCTCGAATAGCAGCCCTGGCGAGGGTGTCTCCGTGAGTTCTGATCCATCCAAGACGCACATTGTGAGGATTCGTTAAAACTTCAATACGATCCCCTCTTTTGCTATGCTCCGCACCATTGTAGGCCACATGACATTCCTTCCTCCCCAAATGATATTTCCCAGGAATGATGTCACCTTGATGATATGCTCGACAACTGTACAATTTATCGCCGGACAGTTCTTGGCCGGCTTCAACGGGATTCTTTAGTTGGTTATTGCTGTTTACGTAACGATATCCCAAACATCCTGACAAAACAACCAAGACATTTATGAAATACTTATTTGTCAAGTTTAGCGGCATTTTAGATTAAGTCCACGTACCCGAGTTGCAGTCATACATTTCATTCAAAATCTCAATGTCTAGAACGCTAAGCGGGCCCCCACTTCCACACTTTGTGACTCCAGGCTGCTTAGGCTGGAAGCAGCCATTGTAGCACTCACCTTCATAATGCTCAATGCTAACATAGTCGTACAATTTGTGGAGACCATTGGTGAAGTCGGGGTGATCCTTCTTGTGTGGTTCGCATTTTTGTGTGTTGAATGAAATCCATTCATCTGTAAAATCCGGAAACTTCTGCAACTGTAGAAATTTTTACCATTTATATTGAAAGCTGTGTCTTATTGTATGAATAGTCGAACCTCTATCATGACGAGTCTGTTCATGACCCATACCTATCAAAATAATAAAAATTAGTTTCTGTGTACAAAACAAGAATGCCAGGGGTCGAATGGATGCGTTAGTAACTTATCCGTACACAAAGTGTGGCCCAACTCATGCACCATAGTTCCAGCAGACACGCAGCCTCCTCCAAACTTGGCGAACTGTCCTCCACTGCCCATACACAGCTGAGCAACTCCACATGCGTTGGAACTGGAATCGTATAGAATGTTTACCCAAGATGTGTGACTGTCCGCTTTCGGAACGAAACGGATACACGTACTATCATGAAAAGCTTTAATGGCCAAGGCTACTTGTTCTCTTTGTTCTGCTGTAAATGCTGAGTCAAGGGTGTACGGAACTTGAGCATTTGTCCAGAGACGACTACGAGGTCCAAATGCCCGTTCTGGAAATGACTACAAAGTCGAAAACACAAACCACGCCATCCGCCCCGGTGAAATGAAATGAAATCATTGATATTTGCGTACAAATATAAAATACTTTGAATACTGTAAATGAAAATTTACCTGATCATATTTTGGCAGAGGCAAAGTAGTATTCAGGGGTTCAATTTTCACGTTGTGAATGTGAAGATTAGTAAATTCATCGTCAGTAATATAGTTGGGAAGCTCTACATGTTTTGGTGTTTTATATTCATTAGATATTGATAAACTAAACTATACCAACTGCTTCTTCTGATTTCTTCGTGACTTTCTTTAGCTTACCAGCAAAACAAGCGGAAACTTGTAGAGCCACAAGAATGAGAGTTAGCGTCGTCATTTAGCTAAACAGGCCTTCGTCTGTAGTCCGTGTGCATGTAACGGGAAAATGCCGGGTGAACAAGACAAGCAAACTGTACTACAAAGTAATTCATAGTTTTAGGAGTTTATATACCGGAAAATTGAAGGAATTAATCATAGAGCCATAAACCGTGTCCCATGGAGTGTTGGCGAAATGGAAATCATCTCTCTATTCTACGGTTGGTGAATTACTTTGACTGATAGACATCAAGTGGCGATTAACCGATTTACGAGCACCTTGTTCACAGACTTAGGTCGGTGACGCATAATATTAAATACCATGTTTATGCGTTTGAAATAATATCCACCGATCCGATATCATAATAGGCAATAACGAGGCAGCGATAATAAGCGATAAGAATATATAAATAGTAATTCATATTTGTTCTATTCTCTAATTGCTACAAGGTCGTGTATTTTCAAAAGTCAGCAACCCCTGCTGCTGTTCAAGGGAATTCCTGGAAATATGGTTAAATGATTGACTATATGGCTACAAGATTGCCATTCACTAGTGTAATCGCAAACTATTCTCATCTTTTTGTGCATCTATCTATCTTGCCAACGGGATGTATCCATCCACCAGGGCGCTACATTGGGAAAAACTACAGACTTTTCTCTGTAAGGCCTTGATAGTATAGTATCCACCCTTACCCTTCATCCTGGATAACAAAGATTTCGTCAAATTAGAAATAAAAATGAGTATCTACCAAATTGCACGGGTATTCTTTCTACATAATAATGTAAAGAAGCCGGTTTCGGTTTCCCAACAAATACTCCATTTTGACTCTAACCAAATTACATTTCCCATCTCATCTCGTCGCCTTTCTTGAGATGCCAATACTAGCCACGGAGCACAGTGTATCCGAATCATTTTACTTTCCCTTGCGTATACAAAACCGTTGCACTTTTTTTAGTTTTTTAAAACATAGACAACTGCAGCAATTTCTCTGCTCTGCGTGAAGTGGTGGTGGAAGGGGAAGAGCAGCAACGGGGTATGAAGGGTGCAGAGGCAGAGACGGAATAAATACAAAATACAAAGTAACAAAAGAGGAACATTGTCGGAGACAAGATCCTTTCCTGAATTTTCTCTCAATTTTATATTCCTCCCTTCTCTTTTGTAATAATAATACTTGAGCCCATTTGCATTTCCATAAACTCCAACCACCAAAAAGACTGTTTTGTGTTGTATTACCACTCCTCGGCGAGAATAAAAAGTGAAGTGATATCCATGAAGGGATACTCTTTTAAAGCTGAAACGCAGAGGGAATAAGCTGGCACAGCAGAAAAAAAACGTCGAGATCACCACCAACCTTAACTTTGCCATACCGCGTTTTATCAGTTTACTTACGGACAGGATCTCAGCCAGAGAGAGTTTTAAACAACCACGAACTAGGATGCTGTAACGTAACCATGTTGTGTTTCTGATGCATTTTGCCATCATCACCGCACCACCACCACCACAACCACCACCCATAAGTTTTAAATTTTGTTGAACTCCCTCACATTATGTATCCGGAAAAGTGGAGATTCTGTTTTGTGTTTTTCCGCACCCTCCTTCAACTCTCTCACCGCGAGCAAAAATTACCCTTCCTTCACGAATACTCAAATAGTGTATAAAGCATGCATGCATCCATTACCCCTCCTGACTGTTTCACTTTCACTCCGTATCACATCATATACAATCCATTTCTCAAGAAAAATACTGCTGAAAGCTGGGTAAATAAATGTGCGGGAAGGAGTCTCAAAGAAGCTCTCTTTTTTGGAGACTGAATCCTGCATGCAAATTACTTTTGTGCGTATATATATATATGCACAATAGCATCATCATATCTTCACGTGGGGGAGCGAGCGTCACTATTTTCTTATTGCTTTCTTACTTTTACCAATAAACCCAGGCTATATCCTCCGAAAGTTGGGGTACCTAACGCTGACAGTAATCTTCAACTTGTGTAATAGCTCAGACCTGTTTTTTTGCACGAGATATGCCATTTTCAGCTAATGAAATGTCGTCATTCTCATAAAACAAGTTTTTAGAAAAAAAAATTCTAGTCCAGTTGACACTTGCACCTTCCACAGTGCACTTTCATGTCAAACGGGGAAAGTAATGAGAGGCAGTGGGGTCGTTTGAGAAATGGAAGGAGGGCTCCCTTGTTGGCAGTAGATGAAGTATTCTAATACCGTGGAATTATTACTATTACCATTCTGAAAACAATAGGACGGGTGAAGAGGAGAGTGCTTGGTTGGGGTGAGAGAAAATGAAGTAAAGTGTCGTACACTTTAACACACACACTATGTGTGTGCATCCTTTCAGAGGATTTGCTCCGAGGATGGAGATGCTTAGTGAGGCAAATGATAGAGGCAATAATATTCTACGATTCTCTGTAGGATTGCTTGTTCAAGAGTTATATATGTAAATGATAAATGAATAGGATATTGCACTGTGCACTCTGAGGAGGATGCAATGTGCACCAAAGTGCAGTACTGACTGAACTGTGATATCATCCGTGCCCCCGCCTTGTAGAGCGTTGATCAAAGCGTAAACCAGAATTATTTAATTTTCGGGTGAAAATATGCCCGTTAACGGAGGAGAAAATTGTAGAGAATTGCGTCACCCATGCAAAATATCCAACAAGAGCGGATACAACGCACACTGTAGTTTGTTTGAACTTTGAATGAAATGGCCACAGGGTGAGTTGAGTTTGTATGGCAGTGAACTTGAAAGAGGAACGCCAGTGTAATGAAAATGAATGTCAATTAGGCATTGGGAGAAGAGGGATGCACTTACCATCTTTCGTGAATTTACATATTAAAACAGTTCTCGAATCACAGTCATTTTTCATAAATTCTTATTTATTTTATTTTTTCCTTTTGTTTGCTCGAGCTCGGCATCGGCATCATCAGCGCTAGTCTATCTATTTACCCAAAGCACCAATGCGGGTAGTTAATTTTATGGAAATAGACGTCAAAAAATGTCACATTTCGCACAACCAATGCACTCGGCACTCCGCGACACCATGCAGGTTCTGGAAACTTTGACAAATTTTTAAGTAGACTAGGTTCCCCTGCAATACATATTATGCGATAAACAATAACATGAAAATTGTGCATATAATAGAAATAGAGACAATGTCAGGTCAGGAATTATGTGTGCAATGTGCATTATCAAAGTTTGCTACACCTACTTTCTCAAATGAAGCAACATCAAGTATATCGGAAAACTTCCATAAAAGTCCGATTAATTAGTAATCAAGGACTACGTAACAATATTTTTGCAGATAAAATTCACAGGTCGCAAAAAAGACTCTTGTGTAAACAACTTGACGCAGCTGCTTGCTAGTGCATTAAGCTATGTGAAACGTACTAATGGTGCGCAATTTGGCAACACTTCAAAATCATGGGATGTTACTGGTAACCAATCCCCTAGCTGACAGCATGTTTGACAGGAACTCTCAACTCGCAGGTTTTCCTGGGTTTTTTTCGTCAGTGATAAAATACACATGAATAGTACAGTCAGTCAACAGTGTGATATAAACAAGTATTATCCAGCTGGTAAACCCAATTAATTACGGGTGGTCTCTGTTATCTAGATTGAATTGACTGATAATTGTATCTCAATCAAGGATTAACACATCAAAATTGTCTTCAGCTTCACCCTGGTCATTTATATTTTCAATGGTAATGCTTCGTCTTGGTTATTTCCCCTCCAGGCTTCTCTTGCACAGTTTAACGAGTTTTGTTTGGCGAAAAGGTTAGTTATCTAAAATACTGTGAGAATATGGCAAGTGTTGGCGTCTTGCTGACGATAGCGCTCTCTGTCTTAGGATTGTTGGAGGGGTGTTCCGCTGTTTCTATCCACCGTGCACCCCCCCACTATTTCCAGGATATAAACAAGGAGCTTGTATTATCGAGAAACTTTTCGAGGTTTCGAGCTCAGGAAAAGGTCCCTGTGGTATGTGAACACAGTGAACACGTACCTATT
>JAANSN010001390.1:0-34297 GCA_036850665.1 Dicranocentrus wangi | reverse complement strand
TTTTCCTATTACATATGAGTTGCTTTTACTCACTCTCCAAGTCTGTGAAAGCGTGTTATTTGCCTGGAAAGCAACAAGCGCACTGAATTCTCTATGTTTCTGGGAAAGAATAGAATAGAGCGGATCGGGACGGGAGTGAGAGATAGAGTGTAACACACAACCATGTACCTAATTTCCCAACCAAGTCGAGCAATGTACTTTCAGGTTATACAAGTTGACAACTGAGAAAGCAGCAGCTTTTTCTTTTTATATTCTCACAATCAGCCCAACACGACTTGAAGGTATAAACGCAGTTTTTTTTCTTTCGTTTTTCGTCTAATACCGGAATGAAATATTCAGGGAATTCACAGTATACATTAGTTGTTCATTTTCATCGAATAATATATGTAACCCACAATATGTAAAAGAAAAATAAGAGAATTTTCTTTATAGAATAGGACGAGAGAACGACTGATAGGACAGTTAGTTTATCCGAGTTTGCCAAACCTAACAGATTTCCTGATTACAATGCTGTGAGCTTGTGTACCTGACTGCTATAGCGAGCGAGGGATTTTTTTTCTGTTCAGTTAGTTCTTGAAAAGAAAAGAAAAACTTATTGCAATAATAACGTAAAGAGAAATAAGACGAGACGAATAATAAAAAGTAAAAACCTTGTGAAAAAGTACAGTGTGTACATGGAGAAGAAGAAGAAGAAGGAGACGAGCTAAAACAATTTATTTCTTTGGAGCAATCCAATTCCGCTTTCAACACAATTGGGTTGTGCGTTTAGAGAGGAGTTGACTAAGTATTACTTTCTGTCGTGGTGAAAACACTCTAGCCTGCTATTATAACACATATGTGGTAATAATAAATGGTACGTACTTGGCTATATTTTTTTTCCTTGACTTGTCCTTCCGTCCCGGTTTGTTTCTACCTGTAATTTATCATAACATAATATGGATATACGTGGTGGTGAAGTATAAGAAAATATGGTATTAATTTTAGATGAGCAGCGCTTTGCAAATGGACATTTCAAGCAGTCCCAGATTTCAACGTTTAAACACAACAGGTCCTGATTGTGACGATGTTGCAATCGATTACAGTAAATCGGCTAGTAGGATGTCGCCTGAAGGTGAATTGAACACAATCGATAATACTAGAATTCTGGTGAAATACATATAATATATTTTAAATATGCACGTTAAACTCAAAAGCAAGACATTTTGATGACGTGGTTTTAAATCCAGGCCGGGGCCCACCTTATCGTGTCCCGACGAAAGGAATGAGAAAAGCATATCCAGAAGATCAATACGTATCAGCTAGCCATCATCAACAGAGCCCGGTTGTTGTGTCCTCTCCTAATCATCTCAGAATGGATCCATCGTCATCCTATGCGTCCCTCGCCTATTCAACCATCCCGAATGTTAATCACCATCACTCAGAGTCTTACTACTCAACGCCCCCACCCACCTACCACCACAACGACCTCAGATTCAACTTCAACAACTACGAGAACAGCGAGGAACAGAGGGAGTACCAGTGTTTGAAATGTGGGCTCATCTTCTCGAGAGAGACGGATCTCCACATTCACTACTCTCAAGATCACGGATATGGCCAAAACGGTGGGGGTGGCAGCGGCGGTGGTGGTGGTTGCAACGGTGGGGCCAACACTGCCAGACCACCACAACAGTCTTCAACCAAGAATTCCAACCAAGACATGTTTTGTGACAAGTGTCAACTCCGATTTCATTGTCCACTCTCGTTCCGAGTGCACCAACACGAGCACGTGTTGCCGAACGTGCAGCCCCACTACCCAATGTCCAACTCTCATTTACTCTCTCTCAGCTACAGTTGTGAGATTTGCGGTGCCAACTTTATGTCTCGGGAAAGTCTCACGGATCATGCCAATGCTCACCTGTACGAGCACGTTTGCTCAGAGTCGACCTGCGGTGAAAGTGACAGCACGGCGACAAACTCGTCGGAGGACTTTTACCAAAGAGAGACCCCATCCCATCATCATCACCAGCACTACCACAATAAGGGGTACATGACGGAGCACTCCCAACATAGTCACTTAGATAACGAATCCCTTCAACCCCAGCACAACAACCCTCTTCATCATCATCACCATCATCATCATCATGAACAACAACAACATCAACTTCTTCAGCAGCATCAACTCGAACAAAAGGCTGATGATCATTTGATTGTAAATCAGGGACCAAACACGACATACTCTCCTGAATACTCATCCTCGTATCATCACGAAATATCCCCGCCAATCACAAGCTCAAAAACTCAAGGGATCTATGAGCCACTCATTGTAATGGACAACGGGAAGAGGCGCTTTCAGTGCGTCATTTGCAAAAAGTATCTCTCGAGCAGGATCGCTCACGAGGAGCACACGCGGGGCAAGCACACGGGGGATAAACCGTATAGTTGTACCTACTGCGGGAAACGGTTCGCCGTGTGGAACACCTACAAACACCACATGAGCACTCACAAAGGCGGGGTCACACCTCTCCAAAAGTGTGGAATGTGTGACAAGAGATTCAAAACGATAGAGTGTCTCAGGAACCACATGCAGAGAGAGCATAACTGCCCGACTGGAGGAGGAGGGGGTGGTGGTGGTGGCGGAGGAGGAGAAGGAGGAGCAGGGAATGGGAACACTCCCTACGTTTGCGGGATTTGTGGTAAGGTGTTCCAACGGAAAATGTGGAGGACCAGGCATTACCTCTCTCATGCAGGTCAGAATTGTTTCCGGTGTGAGCTTTGTAGCTGCATTTTACCTGACGAACAGAGCTATCGCATTCATCATGAATCGCATAAAGCATCGAATTAAAAAAAAAGGAAAAAGAAAACTTACTGATACACTGATACCGTACGGACTAATCTATATTGTATTTCATATAAGCATTATATGATGAACCATAATTGCCAATTCTAACTTCACAGTATTTTAAGCGTATTAGATTATACGGAAATATATAACTAATTGTAAATGTAAATTCTGTAATTGGTAGATTTTTCAAATAGCCCTGTACCTATACGTTAATTCAACGTTATTATTACGTGTTTTAACAATTCATGAATGCGTTTCAACAGAGCAAAAAACTATATTGATATGGGTGAATGACAAAGAATACAATATATTATGGATGAATAGGTATGCAATGTGTATGTGTTACTAGCTAGTGTTCAATAAATTGTCTAAATTAGGCAGAGTGTAATCAATGAAACAAACCAAATTGTTCTCTAAATCACAAATACCGATATCTACCTGACGTTGTTTGTGCTTCATATTTGTAAAATCTATATACATTCATCATCAATCGTCATTATCGTTGTGAAATGTGTGAAAGCATTGAATAAAAAAGTATTCCTAAAAAGTGAAAGTCAATATAAATATCTTGCTCATCCTGCCATTTTCCCTGCACACCTGCCAACTGAACAGGACGTGTAGGGATAAAGTGAAAGTAGGGCAGGGTGAAATCCAAACCCAGGGGGGATTCAATATATGTATGGCATAATGGAATTTGGAAGTAGATGAACGAACGAACATCACACATAGTTATAAACTTTCTTTCAACTCGTTCATTATACCTACATGCTAAGCAAGCTGCATAGGATACATATATATTACGAAGTAGGAACTCAAGGAGGAAATGGCAATAGACTATGCAAAACAAACTGGACTGCACTGGAATCCTAAATCCCAATCAAAAACCGTGCATGCATGGGTTTTTTTCACTGCCCTTCACTCATTCCAACACCAGAACCACCAGCGCACCACTACAACGAGATAAATGCTTCCCGGAAAAGTTATTTTTATGCACTCATCTTGTATCATGCTGCAAGCCGAGGAGAGAGCAAGCTCAACAGGCGCAGTCTCAACTCTCATATTCCGGAGCGACCCGGTGGTCGAACACACATATAGCTTATAGGGAGAAAGGGGAAATCAGCAGAGAGAAAGTTTTGTGAGACGAGTGGAACACAAAAATGTGTAACCTACATTCCCACCTCTGCCTTTCTCATGCAAGTGTACATAATATTGCATTGCACAACCAAGGAAGTGACGTGATGATTCACTGGTGAATTCGAAACGGCAGGCGAACTGACATTTTGAAATGAAGTGGTGAGGAGGAGGGAGACAACAAGCTAGCCGAATTGGGAACACACTACTCCACTTCTACTAGAACATTTAAGGGGAAAACACAAGAGGGCTTACATAACAATGGAGAACACGTTGGGACCAGAAGGGAAGGAGAAAAGGCCAGATGACATTGATTTAAGAGCAGCGTCAGCTGTAACTTCACACTCTGAGGCTGTTCAAGCGCTCAGAAAGTACCTTCTCCGGAAAATGTCTAGTGAAGGTTATTAGAATCATTAAAGGAAGCATGTGTGTCGTATTGGTCAATTAATGTGCTAATCCCAATTTCAATCATCAGCACCATTTTAATTTACATGATGTTGTTACAGAAAGTTCTGGCGACAAGGATGCTGAAGGCACGCCGGAAAGAGTGATTTCAGTAGCTGAGGCGGACGGGTCCAAATTGTACTGCTCTTTGGTACAGCGCCCAGGTAAAATATTATAAAACAAAAGTTTGAGCAGTAGTAGTAACAAGTGGCAAAATATTGCTGACAAATCTAACACGTATTTTATCGATTTTTTATATTAATATATAATGTATGGTTTTTTTCTATATTTTTTATACAGCACCGGACCAAACTCAGGGTAGCAAGAAGTATCTTGCAAAACACAAAAGTTTAGATTTAGACGACAGCACACAAGCACCGTCTGGCTTACGGTATTTGAGAACAGACTTATGCGTTCCTGTACTATGGAGCAAATGTAGTTTTTGTGATGAGTTTTTCGAAAACGAGGAACAGCTTCGGAAACACCTTAGAGATTCTCACTTTCAGTATTTCCTCAATTACATTCAATTGAGACCCCTCACCACAACCAAAAGTCTGAGTGACCTGCCATTCAGTAGTGCTCTGCAAATATCAGACAAGGCATTTCCCGAGAATGGAGACAGTGACCAAGGGCCGGGCAAGGCAGGCCATGCAAAGAAATCAGTGAAGTGTGAAGTTTGCGGGAAATGCTTCACGACCAAGTGGAACTGTAAGCAGCACTCAAAATGCCACACCACTGCAACTAAAGAGAGTAGTATCATGATGGAAACGGATTCCTCTGAACCGTCTCCAATGTAAAGAAAAGTATGGATTTTATTGATATTTATTACAAGAAAACCGTGTGTGTATGCGTTATATTCTCTGGCAAATTTACTACTTGACAATTTTATTAATATTACATATATATATATATATACCTAGCAATTTAAGGGATGAGCGTACTTTTACTCAAATGTAATGTTATATTGATAATAAAAAAAATCAAGCACAGTGGCTAAAATGTGTTAACGAAAGTCTGGAAATCTATAGAGTTGGTGGAAATGGAAATTGTTAGGAAATTCAAGTTACATTCTATTAAAACACTTGGTACCACTTTCTCCTGTATCAATAGTGTTAACTAGTTTATCTTCGTTTTCAGGAATAACTTCCCAAACGTGTCCTTTCAAGTTATCTTGATAAATTCCTCTTCGACCAAAATCTAGCTTGTTAACTTTTGAAAACTCGCCAGAATAAAAGTATTCAATTTTACCGAAAAAGTTTTCCCGAATGCCTATTCTCATTAGATTCTCCTCGTCGGGACTGGCGTTGGGAATTAGTGTTGGCAGAAATTGGACATGCATATCTTTGGCATAGTATGGATCAAACACGGTATAATTCCTTAAAATGGTAGCTGTTAGTCGTTGTTTGAAAATTAAATACAAGTCCTCCTCCATGTTTTTCAAATAAAATCCCATGGATAGTTCACTAATATTTGATGGTGCCACGAGCCTCCAGACTGCCTTGGAATTATTTTTTAGCTCTTCCACTGTGGATCCCATCGGCAGGCGGTACACAAACACTTGGGAACGAGGGCTTCCGTAGCAAGTCTGCCGAGAATCGCAGCCCTGCGTACTATTTTCGGATGCCAATACGAATCCATGGTTGTCCACATTTCTCAGTAGGAAGGGACCAGCCAACACGTCCTTTACGACTTTTGGCATTTGATCGTAGATCTGGTTTCCAGTTCCACAAATGACCTTTATTTGATGAGCCAATGCAAATATTTCTTGACCAGAATATAACTCTCCGTGCTCTTCCAGATCTTGGAGAAGGAGGGCATACCCAACGTATAACTTGTTTCGCGTCAAAAACTCCATCAGGTAATAAAAGTTTTTAGAGTTTCCCAAATATGTATTTTCCACGAGCATTCGTAGATGTTTGTTCAGCTCGTTGGGGCTGTTTGTAAAATTAGTAAGGCTTGACCAGTACATTGTGGCTTTGTCCTGGTTGTTCACTAAAATATTTGCGATCGCTTTCCCGAGCTTTTGTTCCGCAAAATTTTCCTTCATCTGAAATTCAACAGCAATAAGAATTGGGTTAAAATTATGGCAACTTTTCACACAGAAATAAATGCTTGGCTGTAAAATTTTGATATTATTGCATTTACAATTTTTTCCAAGTCCTGGACGTATTGCGTTAATTCTATGACTTCTGCTTTCAGCTCCTCGACCTGATTATCCAGTGCTACAATACGTTCCTCTCTAATAAAACATAAACCGGTCTAAGAGCAAATCTAGGTTCCAAATATTTTCAAGGCTAAATTAAATTAAATTAGCGACTTACACATTAGCCATGCAGAGACTCCTGTGTGAAATCAGGAAGAACACGAGAAAAGTTGTGACGAACCACGGCTGATGATTTGTTTGAACCATTTTAATTTTTTAAACACAACATAGAAACCGAGGGGAGGAGTGGTATTTAGTTAAGTTCGTTGTCTGAATTGCCAACTGCAAGTGAAGAAGATGAGCGAATTTCCCTGGTCTAATGAAATATTGTATTCAACCAAATGTGAACTAGTTTTCAATGTTTCGTTTTATTTAGCTCGTTTAGGGACAGCTGGCAAGATAGTCCGTCTTCATTTTAACTGTAATTGTCTACTCTGTTATGTTATGCGGATATATATATTTATAAACGAGTTATTGTGACATGCAAGTTTTAAACTTGAAACGTCAGCTAAAGTGTATAAAGTATAATGATGACTTTGTCTATTTAAAATATATAATGCCAATATGGTTTCTTACAACTCTGCTTTTCACGCTGCAGCTAATTAATTCCAAATTCAAGGATTATAAGCTTTATTAGTTCCTTATTTCATTTGTCTATGTTTACATGCATATTTGTGGTGTATCATATTGTATATTATTTGTCGATAAGAAGACTGAAAATGTCTCAATCCTTTCCAGGCTTCACGATAAACGTACGTCAAGAAGATAGGTATATATAGGCCAAAGGGCACGAATCTGGTCTGATTCCGCAAACTCATAGTTGACACTATGCAATTCATATCAGCCAGACTCAACACCATAGCTATTTTTTATTCGTATCTCATTTCATTCATATTCACTACTTCACTACATTTTAATGCACTCCGTGATTAACATCAGATGCAACAGATAGTTTACATTAAATTTATTAGAACAATTATTGCTCTTTAGTTTGCTGCAACGCGAATAACCATATTCGTCCACCAGAAACGGTTAATATATATACGCTTGGCAAATAACGTGGCAAAACAGTTTGGAAGAAAGATATTTAGTATTATTGGCTAGTTTTCAATAAAGCACTGTACTTTCACATGAGGCAAGTTTTTTTTATTCAGTCGGCGAATTCCAGTTCTGTCCCTTTGCAAACTGTAGGTGTGACCATTGTTATTATTGACGGTTTCAGGCAAAGTTCCCTTAGCGCACGCGTACCGATCTACAAATTAAATTGCAATTCTCATCAATGGGACAACCGATTAATCGTCTGCATGTTACTGCTTCATCTCGGCATTTAATTATACTTTGGAGCTCACCTTTGTTCTTGTCAGCAGTAAACTGCTTAATTCAGGCACATCCATCAAACCTTGATACACAGAAGCATCAGTAATGCCCTCATATCTTCGAAATGTCAATGTGAATTTCCACAATTCTAAGCAAAGAATTTTGATCATATCATTTATCATTTACCTATTACGTAATTTGTTTGCTAAATTATGAAATAATTTGAATATAGTGAGCATGGATTGGATTACTTTTCAAGTCGCCTATATACGGGAACTCCCTTTGCGGCGACTGTCCATTCCATGGAGTTGTTTCAGAGAGGTTTGCAGGATTTCCAGTTATTCCCTCATCCGTCAAATACCTGTCAAAGACGGTGATCTCTTCAAGACTTTTCAGCTCTCGAAAGACCACTCTGCTAATCTCATCTGTCAACGCTATCATCAAAACTCTCAAATTCTTGAACCACGAGCACANGGGAGATGTTAGCGTGTAGCCAAAGCTGATTTCATTCATTTCAGGGTTGGAATGTTGGAGTGTTTTACTTTTGAGAATTAAATCATCAATTTGCGTGTCCCAACTAAACTCCTCTTCCTTCAGCCACACACTCAGCGTTTTCAACTGTGGCATATGAGCAAGCAGGTTAATATTTTCCCCGAGAATATTCATGGACACACAGAGTTTCGTCAGATAAGGAAACTTTTGATACTTGAACAGCTCAAGAGGTGCTTGATCCTCTTGCTCAGAGTGGAGACAAAGGTTATCCAGGATGGGACTGTATTGTCGGGCAATGTTGACAATTGCTTCCAAACCGATGGACTCGTTGATCACAAAACTCAACGATTTTAAAGGAAGGCAAATAATGTCACAAATTTTATAGAGATGACTGTCGTTTAAATCAAGTTTAGCATTGGGCTTGCTGTAAAATTAAAAAATGGCAAATTAGATTTAAATTCTTGTTGAATTATTGGAAATTGGATAATATGTATATAATCTTACTTATTCCTGGAAAATTCCAATTCAGCAATGGATCCCATTGCATTGGAATTCTCCCGAACCCCCGCTAAAGCATCCAGTATTTTGGATATTTGATCCGCTCGGGTTGTTGATGCAATTTTTAATTTCTGCAATGACATAAGTGCGATACGTGTACAATGTCTTTAATTAATATCGGGCAAGTGTAAAATCGTTTAATTAATCATCGAAATACTTTTCTCAAACCTGAATGTTAGGGAAGACATGAAAAATTTCCTCCCACGACAATGGAAACTCTTCGTCTTCAAGTTGATCGTAAGCCAGCTCCCCAAGACTATTATTGATGTATGTAATCTCATTATCCTTCGGCACATTTTTTAACTGTTCTACTGTAACATGGTCGTAGTAATCGTAACTCAGATTAGGCTCATCAAAATCTTCCGCCTGGACAACATCTTTAAATTTTTCCATCGTGTTTTCATTTGTTATAGTGTAGAAGAGACAATCTTCCAGTTTGAGGGATTCCAGGCTAGGAGACCAATGATACAGAATATTCCGTATTGTTTCGACTTCGTAGAATATCACATTTGAAAGATGGAGTGTTTTCATGGAAGGCCCACAAATATCCCAGAATGCTTTCAAAGTTTTTTCTCGTTTCTCGTTTAAGGCCCAGTGATCCAAATAATAATTTTCAAATGGAATGCACTCCATCGGTATTGCTGAAATGAACTCGAGGAAGTTTCGGAACGAAAATTGATCCCGATCCGCCTTCCCTCCTCGGACAAGAACTACTTTGCTAACTTTCTTTAAACTTGGTAAGGCAGCTTGGCTCCATAGTTTGCAGGTTAATCGAGAGTATTTCAGGGATTGAATTTGCAGGAATGAAAATACCTTGCCAAGAATCTGAAAAGGTTGATTTAAACTTGTAACGGCTTTTACAATTATGAATTGTTTAATTGTGTCGTAATGTACATTTTAGTATACAAAATGTGAACTTACCACCGGATTAAACAATGGATGTATCTCGGTTTTTGACGACATTTTGAAAGATAAAAATTATTGCTTCGTTTGTTACCTGAAAGATTTCATATATTGTTTCAGTTTTTCAAAACCTATCTATGTGTAATTATCCATATTACCACCCTCTCCGATTTGACATTTAAACGGCAAAGCACAATAGCAAAGCAAAGTGTTCCCTCCCTTCCCACTCCGCATTATGTTCTGAGCAAGCGAATTGGTAAGCCAACCTCATCAAATGGATAGGAAGAAAGGCGAGAAAGCAGTGTGTGTAATAAATATTGATTTTTCTGCATGCATGCTTGTCGACAAATATTAAGCCTCCCGATTTTCACAAAGGTCTTCATTGCCAAGAAGCAAGAAATATGTAGGTATATGTTCTTTCTCACAGGAGTGTATTAACACATAATCCTTACTTCTCTTGTAGTCATTGTATGAGGTATTTGGATCGTCAGGTTACACCTTAAACTAAACATGGGTTCAGGAACATGTGCGCATTGTGCTCTAATTCACTCTTATTCGACTTGCTTTTTAAGTGCTACTCAATACTCAATTCTACACTCACACTTTTACTTTCTGGTGCCGGTACCAGCTTTTTATAACTACGACCACTCCGTGTCACCATCACTTCGATAAGGAAACGGATTGAAACCCAAATGAGCATAGGGGGTACAATCAGTATGTATGCACCCATACAACAAATAAACTCGATAATTGATTTAACGGTTTGACGAGGTTTGAATATGGAAATATAAATTATATAGCATAAACAAACAAATAGAACAAGGTTTAGAGACATTGTCAAAACTAACTATAGACTTATTAGATGTAATGATGTAAAACCTGTTGTGCGTATATCCTTTTGCCCAAGTATAAACTTCTCCTCATTTAGGTATGTTAAGTAAAGCAAGAACCTGAGAAACTGCCAGTCAAATGAATAGATGCTTTTCAGATTCCCTTTTTTGCAAGAGACCGAAAGTGGAGGACCTTGAAAATTCGTTTTGTAACAATTGTAAAAGATAGCAAGTCACTGTTGGTGCATTGAAGAAGCATAAAACCACGCTGCGATATTACACACATTTTCTTTCATAAGAAGTATGGCGAAACATCAAACTTTATGACCGAAACGAAAAAAAACTCTAGAAAAAGCTTTTTCGACAATTACAAAATTCAGTTTCATTTAGGAAAGTATAATATTTATAACTAATAATAACTGCTAGAACTACGGCAAATCAGATTTTATAATGTACAATATTGATGTTTTCCCACAATACATATAACTTGGCGTCGTCAGTGAAGTTTTGATGTTGCACCCAGTTGTCAAATGTTATAGATGTATAATAAGATGCGACGCCAAAATATTGGTAAAGTTATAAAATAATGTTGCAAAGTAAAGTGGAAGTATTACAGGTCGAGGTTACTGGAGACTTACGTAAACCTTTCGTTTATTAAAGTAAACTATAAATTATTATAACAATTACTAATATAATAACAAAATACTTATGGCACGTTGGAGTTTTGATCATAACTCCTTTCCGGAAAAACTGACTGTAACTTAGATGGCAGATATAATTTAGTTGCGAAACCACGTGACATAAATAACGCTTCGAGCTCCGTTTTCCTCCCAGTTTGCTGCAAAACCTTCACTTCGTGGAGCCAATCATTGTCATTCTAGACCAAAATACCAAACAATAAATTGCTAATACGCTACCATCGTGCACACCCTTATCATATCATATCATCAAATTAAAACAAATTTTGGACATACGTAATACTGAATGCGTTTCTCAACCGACTCTACTTTTTTCTTGTCTCGTGTAGTAAATTCAAGTGACGCGTCAAGTGTCAGCGATAGAGTTAGTACTTCACTGGGAAGTAGACCAAGCCATACCAAGTCAGGAACTGTTAACTGCCAAGCGGGGTCTTCATTTTCATCATGTCCATTAATACTCCTGTAGGATCCCCATTTAACCACGGCTGCTATTTCAATTCCATAAGGATCACAGTCTACGAAAGCGAAAACCTTGAGGTTATGGAATTTATTCAGGATGCTCATTAGTCTTCTTGTTTGAATGTCCGGATAACCCTTGCCTGTAACCAAAGGCATGCATATTTGCAATCACGATAACTATCCAACTAGAAATTAGAAACCACTGCTTAAACTTTTTTGGCAATACCGAAGGAGAATTACCTGTTATCATTATAATTGATCCTAACGTATCAAAGATTCTCTCGTCCAGAAGCCGTTGAAAAATGGCATCCTTCTCCACGAATAATACATACTTGGCTCTCGTGGTGATTTTTAGTTCTACGAACCAGCAGAGTTTTAAAATCATAGCATTTGTTTAAAAATCTAATAGTCTTCCAATTGTAAATTTTGAATAGGTGTCGTGTTACATACCGTGAAGTTTATTAGGAACAATCATTCCATGCCTCGAGTTCATCGCGGAGACATGATCCCCACTGGCATCTGTAAATGAAATCTCCCCTGCAACAAGACCCTTTGCGGATGCTTCAACGCACAGAACTTCCCTTGGGACCTAAAACAATCAACAAAAGACAACCACAAATCACAATAAAAAAGAACCACGCCAGGCAAAACAGATAAACAACAAGCCCTTATGTTATAACCCAAAAGTATTATTTAACCTTCAACAGCAAGGCCAACTCATTGAGCGCTGTACTAAGTCGGTTTTGGTTCTCGAAAAAGTTGAGATTCTCATAGAACATTTCCCTCATGGTCGACGTCTGCCCCGTTTGGATCATCTGGTACACAACGGACATGAGATGAACCTGCATGGTGAACGTCTTCGTGCTCCGTTTTCCAAACGCAATAGTGGTCTGAAGATTCGGGTTCCGCGTCGCCTTCTCCACCTCCTTGCTGCTGGACAGAAGACGCGACCTGGTGAAGCTGGGGAAACTCCCATCCGCCATTGAGTCTAAAAACCTTAGCACAAGGGACTCAATCCGGTCTTTGGCGACTTCCTTTTTAACCCTGATGGCATTTTGAAGGGTTTCCGAGTACGGACATACTACTGCCTGGCTCAACTGAAACTGTGTTGAATACTGTGATTGTGACTGTGACGGAACCTCCATTTTTCACCTCCAACCTGCCAACCTCCAACCCACAACAATCACTTCCCCTCCTTCACAAAACTAAAAAAGACTTATCGAAACCCCAAACAAACGTTCATTCACACAATTTTCACACAAAGGACTACTGACTGACTATGAATAAACAAGCTGATTTCTTCTTTTAAAAAACGGAAAACGTGAGAGAGAGAGAGCGAGAGAGAGAGAGAAAACTGCAAAATGAGAGTGCAGCCCTGTCAACTAAACTGTTGTGATGCAAATGAGGCTGATGAGGAGAAAACTGTCAACAACAAAACGATTTCGAATCGATTCGCTGATGCTGTTCTGTTGGTCACTCACGCGAGTTAAGTCACAATTTGCCCCGCCAAAGCATCTCTGGCTTCTCTCTGATCCATTAACCACGCGACTTTGAAATCTGCATAAAATATTGTTAGCAACAGCTCAGCGAATTGGCCTACTCATTTTTCATACAAAGTCTACTAGCCCAAAATGGTAAAAGGCGACGAGGTTGTTGACGAAATGTTCAAGTTAGTGAGTGACGGGCAGTGACGGTTACCAGCAATTTGTGTTTTGGTAGTTACTTAGACGTAGACGCAGGTGCAACCTATGTTTCATGTAACACCTGCCTACGTCTAAAAGAAAACCCTGTAGTGTCGAAGTCTTCGACTGAGCGGAGGTACAAGTAGTCCCACAAGAACGATAGTTAGTAGCGACGGCTTCTCCAACTGCATCCGCACGTGAATGTAACTTTTGAGCATTCTGAGCTACAAAATTATTATTTTTTTTTTTTAAATTGTTTGTTGTATAACTGTTGTATTTTGAAGCATATGGCTAGTTGGGTGGGTTGGTCCATATAAAATCATAAGCATACCTTTCTCAGAAACTCGTCATTGGAGCCGTCTTCCAGGATATGAGTTTCAGCCCAAAGTAGCCGTGACTCGTCGGCAAAGGATTGCCTTCGAACAACAACGGTCAAATCTGTATCGAGCTCTCCTTTCCCTTCTTGCTCCACTCCCAAATCAATTAAAATCTTCTTTAGATCAGCACCCCCGCCGCCTACGGCGAAATCGTTTAGCCAGAGATGAACCTGACGGGCGCAATCATTTGTCTTCACAGCTTGCCACACTGTGAAGAAGATCAGGGCATACGTCAGAATTATGCATGCTATGTCGCCGTTAATTTGTCGGATGGTAGTTGGATCGGCGAAGTATCCTCCTGGAGGTCCTTCTGCTGCGGGTGGCGGAGGATTTTTACTCACGCTATTCTTGATAGATTCCGTAACAACAGTTAAGAACTGGGCGTCTATTATTGTTGAACCCAGCATTACCAGTATGGCCATTGACATATAAATCGAAAAGACGTTATTCACGCTATCAATGTGATCCGCAGCTTGTGTGTACAACGTTTTTGAAGGTGTTCAGGTGTGAAATGGAGGGTGCTACTCGTTTACTAATTAGATCATATACAATCGCCTTAATGACTAGCAGCTCAAATCTGATTGCATAGCAGAGTGTACAGTAGACAGGGAGCATGAGTGAAGCAAAGACTTGGCATGAGAGAGTCACTAAATTGTCTACTACTGCGAAGAAGTCAGAACTTGTGAACAGATATTTTTCATAGCTGAAAAACCTAATGGCTTGAATACCTATAATCACTAGTATCAAAAGTACTAGCGTAGGTTTGTAATTACAAGCTACGTATCTATATTTCCGGTGTTTTTGATCCAGGAGGCACACCATGTTATTAATCGTGAATCCACGTAGCCACACATAGTTTATAGGGAGAATGAAAGGAATGTATCTTACAAAATCTGCTAAAAAGTTGAATGTGTTCTTATCATACGCGCCTGCTATAAATAAACGCTCAATCAGTCCTCCGAAAACGTATAGAAAATGTATATTTAAGAGGGTTGTGATAGGAAGCAAAAGGATGGAAAGGATTGATGTGAGTGGAAATGAAGAGCAGTCAAATAGGCGTTTCAGCCATGTTCTTGTGGTCCGAATTGGGTACAGCCCCGGGGGCAATTTAGTAATGAGGAGGTAGAATGGTCCACCAAAAAATATAAATGGGAACGTTGTGATTCCAAATGTGAGCTGCCAATTTGAAGATGAGGAGGAGGATGGGGAAGTGGATTTTTCCTTGGGATCATCGGCTGATGTTGGTACAGAGCTCACAGGTATAATCACAGTGTTTGAACGATACGACATTAGAGATGCACTGGGCATTTTCTCACCAGCCCCTTTCAATGTAAACGGACTACACGTTGAATAGAACGGATACTGCGGATGAACAGCATGGATACTAAACTTGTTTTTATTGCTGGCGTACATTAGTTGAAAATAAGTACAACAAAAATATGGATAATGGTCGTGATTGATTGAGGTTGGATAAATTGATGTTTTTTATTTATTGTTTGTACACACTTTGTAGTAGTGAGGTGTGGTTCCAGCGGCGAGTGTCGATGCCAATAGGTGGTTAGAATTAAGTACAAAGCTAAATATCTCTCGTCCAGTGTCCCATGGACGTACTGAATTGAATCGTCCAAATGGCCAAAATATTTGCTACAGTTGACATGTAACTTGAGGAAACTTGAAATGTAAGTTGGAATTGGAACGTTGGAAGATTATGTACTTTGTAAAAATCAATAATCCACATATCGTGATAACTGTTATGTTTGTGAAATGTGAATGTTTAATAGACTGGCAGACACGCAAAGTATGAAACTAGCAATCATCATCATGTATTCGTGTCCGAACAAATTGGATGACCACCACTTTGCATGATGCGATATAAAAGAATTATAACGTGTCCGTGGTATTTGGTTTTCGCCAAGTGGAGATTCGCCTGGTATTATTCGTAGCTTCTCGTGGTTCAAGGACATAGTCCTTCAAGGAATAGTGGTAGAAGAATAAACACACTTCGAATAAAGAATTAGTTGTACAATACATGTTAAAAGCAAGCGGGTTTACTCTCTCAATAACAACTGCCAATTTCAGGATGCCTCTCACCCGGAAATTAAGGTTTCGTTTGTTTGATTTCGATTGTAGAGAATAATTAGAAATATATTGGAATTGCCTCGGAGAAGCGACGCATTTTTTATATGTCAATAGCCACAATTACACAAACCCTACAGGTTCGGCAGTCGTGATTTATCAAAGTGGGTTGATTAGTAAAACTGATAAAGTAAAATGTAAACCATAATAACGTACTTTGTAGTTTAATGCAGATTTATTTTTATTTGATGGGAATGCATGGCCGAAGAATATCTTTTCTACTAATATATTAATTGCGTAGAACAGGAAAAGGATAATAGTCTACCTTATTACTTCACGCCTTATATATTTGTATGTAATTAGACGATAGAAAAGAGCATAAATAGGAAATTACGCTACGCTATACCGTGTATCTACTGTACTAAAACTCAGCCTTTAATAAAGTTACGTAACTTATGATATTTAGCTTCCTTTAGGTAATGTTACAAACCTGTCTTAAAGTAAATGTACAAAATGATAGCTTTATATATGAGATGCATTAAACTGACAAAGACAAATCCATTGAACATCTGAGGATGAGCACTGGCGGTCCAGTCTATCACAACGTAAACAAAGAGACAAAAGTGAATGAGAATGGTTATCACATACGCTGCTATCCATGATCGTCTCATTGGCATAGATTTCTGCAAATTACATATCATCATAAATAGCACAGGTGAGCCACGAGTATACACATAATATTATATCCCAATTAAAACACCAAAATTATTTCGCTCTTTACCACTGCAAGTAGAATAAGCCCTATTGCATTAATAGCAATAGTAAGAATCGATATGTCGTTCCCATACTCATCCACCTCAAAGTTAAGAACTGGAGAAAAAAATGTAATCAGTGAAATCGCCTCATGTATGTTTGTACACTTTGAATTAGTTACAAAAAAGGACGTACATAAACGGTTCTTTGCTTCCATCAGAAAAGCGGTTTCGGGGTTGTTGAAGGCTCGTTGAACATTGTAAACCTGCATAATTCAGCATTAAATTGACATTACATATTGCTTTCAAAGGATCCCATTTTTACAAAAAAAAAAGCTGAAAAAGGGAATGTGTACTATTTCTGAGATGAGCAGCACGAGGGACAGTTGTTTTAAATTCTCCGTGAAATATGCACGTATGTTCTTAATGCCTTCTCCAGCCGGATGAATTTTTTCATTTGTTTCATCGCACGCTGCGTGAATAAGGGCTTGTGTGCCTGTGACTATTTTGAAGAAGAAAACCGCCGTACCCCACAGGAATGACAAAATGAAAATAATGGCAGTATATCCGTCAAACGTTTTTCCCCACTCTTCCTGAAGCAAAATGTCACATATTCCAAAATTAGTACACCGCTGCCATCAAAATATAAAACACGATTCAGGTTATCACACGTTATACTCACCCTGATTCCCAAATAAGACGCCATCCACGTTCTGGCTATTGTTACTAGAACCCAAACTAACAAAATGTGTTTGTTCACCTAAAAGTATAAATTCAGAGAGAAGACTTGAGCTTTTAAAAAAATCCCCCCAACGCTACTTGAACTTCTATGATATAATATACAAAAATATCTCGCAATTTTGTATACCTTAAATATAATCGAAAGCCATAGAAGTAGGTCGAATAAAATCTGAAGTACATATAAGGCTACTAAGAACGTGTACTGTGGATTTGCTACAACCAAACAGTTCACTTACGTCAGCAACTATATTATACATCTTGAATCTTGTTTCCAGTTTTCATAGCCGAATAAATTATGGGAAATTTTGTTGAAAAGGACTTGAGGAGAGCACTTACCCTTTAGAAACTCTGCCAAAACTTTGGGCGGTTGTTCCTGCACGCCATACATATAGTCTACGAATCCTGATGCCATTCCGTGGCATACTAAATTAAAAGTGATTGCCTGAAATTATAATTCGTTGCACCTGTAAGACTCATATGAACAGACTACTACTGGCTATGCAATGCACACTTTGTTGTGACTTTTTCAATAAAAGGTTTAAAACTAAATCAATGCCGTACCGTTTCAATAATTGCAACAAGTATCAAGCAATTACCAAGAGATAATCCGAGTCGATACCATGGACCTAACCCCATTTTATGAATCACTGTTTTCACTTTCTCTCTCTCTCGCACACACAAACAACCCAATGGAATTCAACCACAATTCACAGCAAATCACCCGATAGCCTTGGCCACGTGCAACCCTCCTTCCTGGTTTCCTATATTACTCATAAAAACTCGAGTCTAATAACACACCTGAAAAGTAATTGGCAAAGGGTGCATGTCTTTTCCATTGTCTTGTTAGCATTCCCAAAAGCATGGCCAGGCGGATATTCAAATTACGTTCATGACTGCAATTAATCCGGAGTGGGATATTTTCTCTCCACTGCTCCTTTTCTTGGCGAAATTGCTTGATGCCCGGCGAGTTCCTCATCAACAAATTCAGGTCTCACAAAAACACACACTCACAATATATATACCTATGTGTACACGTACACTTGCTTTCCGAACCACACCGGCTTCCTCTCTCAAAATCTAAAGCAAGAAGCAAGCAACAACACATCCGAAATTTTTCTTCTAGATCCGCACACTCTCTCACTTGATCTGCAAAACGCTACATTGCTTTACTTTCTGCCTTCTCCTAATGGCTGAGTAGCACTGATGTCGTTTCTCGGCAAGATGAAATTCAATATAAGAGGCATTCATTCTAAGTTGTAAAATATTGTAGGATTCTACGTGCTCAGTGCTCTCTCTCAACCTCTCTCTTGGTTCAAATCATTTAGACTGCTTTACTACTTTTTCTCATTAGGTATATACTTATATATTTTCTTTGCTCGTAACAATTTCCACTTGGGTTGGTATGTCTTCGCTTCATCCTCCTCATCATCAACATCATGGTGTTCGAGAAACTCATTTCGGAAGTCGGTTTACACTTACACACTATACATTCAATATGGACATCGTGTGATATATACGAACGACTTCATGGAACATGTAGTACAAGACATTGTGACTGCGACACACAAAAGGCTACAGTCTGGCATGATGACACTGTTAAAAACAAAGGCAGACTATATAGAAGGCGACGAAGATGAAGCGAAGAGTACACACACACACACGACACGCAGGCAGAGGGGCAGAGACAAACAGGAAAACTTCGAAATATGTGTGTAACCTATACGTGTGTTTCTGATACTATTATAAAGGATAAATTAAGACTTCTGGCAGAAACTCAACTGGACCAATGCCCTTACTCCGTTAAAATTCTGTATTATGATGACTACACAGATAAAACGAAACGCAAACTCGTGAATTGCATGTGCAGAGGCAGGCAGAGAGCTATAGAGCTCCACAATAAGTAATCAACACTATTTTTGCGGATGTACACATTATTAGAGCACAAGCTCTACCTTTCAATGTTCCGAAGCGTCGTTGGAGATTAAGGAAGAGGGGGGAAGATCAAGTTAAGTGTATATTAAAAAAATACATAAGATATCACTCTTCAGTTTTTTTGTCATCCAGAAGGGCAAGGAGCTGAGCTCTCACACAGCCACCACAAGCACACCATTAACAATTTTATATGCTTATGATGGTGGATTAGCAGTCTTCTTGCAAAGGCTATGTCATCATCGTACACAAATCCTATCTTACTGGGCTAACTTCATTTTTTTAATTTCGTAACTCAAAAAACAATCCAAATCGTACAGTCTGAGATGTTGCTAAAAGTGTAAACGAAGCGATGTAGTACATATGTATTACGCACACATCACAGCAGGCTTTGTAGTTTGATTTTGATATCGCAAAGCGAAAAAGGGATTATCCGTAATAGTAAAGACTATATAGGTTTCTAAAAGTATTGCTGTGTTGTTGACTCAAATAGTATATTATATTGGAATAGGGAGGAGTACATTACCTACCCCCTTCCATTCCACCGCCTTTCCAATTTTTCAATTAAATTAAGTGAACATATTGGCAAAGGCAGGTGATTAATTTGAATAATTGCAAAAGCAATGATTGCATCCCATATAATACAAAAGCGATTTTAAAATTTTAAGACGAGTGGCAAAAAAGAAGAATTCCTTTGCCCATCATGACTGTTGGAATGAGCCTTGCGGTGAATGGTATAGAAAATGAAAAATTTAAATTTTAAAGATGATGATAAAGCAGTCACTGCTGCCGTTTCTCAGACAGATTACAAGTTAGACTGACGTCCATCACCCAACCAAATCTTTTCGCACTCTCGGGAAATTTTTTACGTTATGCTTGTTTAAACAGTAAACAATGAGTTCGCCAACGAAGCACAGGGTTGTCTCCCTCCTAGCAAGTATATTTGTAGAGGCAGACGAAGTTAGAAGGAGAGAGAACATAGGTAGCCATACATTAGCAGACAGGATGACGCTGGGCCCATAACATATTGGTTTTGCTGACTTCTGATATTTTTCCAGATAACAACCCATCAACCAACCCGTAACCCGTACAATCACAAGGAAAATCTAATCTTTTGGCAAAGAGCGGATGAGCAGACAGAGAGAGAGAGAGAGAGGGGGAATATATAGATACTTTCCAATCCAAGAAAAGAAAGGTCGCATTCCGCAATAAAAATGTTCCGTTAAAGTGGAATTCGAATTTTATTAGACCACTTAGCATTTCATCATGTTCAGTTTATCACAAGTTAGAATCATTTTTATTCATTATTGTGAAAAGGGTCGTAACGAAAGAAGGGTGAAATATGCAAAACACTAAAAATAGAGCGTTTATTATTCACACTCACACAACACACACTGTGCATATACTCAAGAAGAAGAATTTAAGGAGTTGAAGCAAAAGCAAGAAGAATCCCACTATTTTTCTATAAACTTGCTTATTATCATGTATTATTGAGATTGAGAAGCGAGCCATGAGAGATAACATGCTTTAAATGATACAACAAAACGGAAAAGGGAGCTTTTGATGTTTTGCTAGTTTAAATCCCAATGCTTTGAGTTTCAGCTGAAATCTCGAACATCTATCTTTTCTTTTGACTGTCGAACACTCAAAGCCTGAGTGAAGATGATACTGTTGGAATGGAAAAGAGTCTTTTCTGTAGCAAGAAGGAAGAGAACTCTGCGAGACGATGAGAAAGATCGAAACGGAAAGGGAGAAGAGGAACGCCTATGCCCAGTCTTCTTCGGCTCCTCCGCTATCCGGTCTCTCCTCTCTCTACCCATGTCGTCATGCCCGTTTGCATTTGTCTACACCACCATGTGCAGTTGTGTCGAGCTGGGGCGAGATAGTTCATCTTGATCCTCTCAAGTCGACGTAGAGAAAGACAAGAAAAAATAGCAATAATATTTTGAGCTTCCGTTTTTACTATTTTGCTCTCAGGATCTACGACACGCAATAAGACAAGACCAAGACGCACGCTTGCTACTTCTTCGCTATAGATGAGGTTCTCGAAAAGAAAAAAAAGTTACTGCTCTTGGAAAGAGTAATAAGAGGACATTTTTTTCCGTCAACTGCTTCTCAATTTTTAAATGAAAAACTCTTTTGAAAATGAATAACTATAGTTCAGCCATAATCCTCCTACACTCGCACTCTCGACTAGACTCAAACACTTGAGAGCGTTTTGTAGAGACCCATTCTGCGAGGATGGATGGGTTGGAATAATATGAACGCAACAACACTGTGCTGCTGTTAACCTGTCAGCCAGACTTCGTTTTATCTTCCACGTCAATTTCCCCCTCAAATAAATATGGACTCGTAATTTCTGTACCTATTTTTATTGTTATAGAGGCTGATAGCGTAAATGCTTGCTATTTCAGTTGATGGCTCCTAAATCCATGACAGGTCCTTACACTTTCCCACTACTGTGGCTCAACTTATCGTTTGCTTGCGGGGAAGGCTGAATTAGTGGAAGGAACATTAACGTCCTGTTATTGTAGTTAATATGAGGCCAGGAGTAGGCACGGCTGTTAACATTTTTCAGCCGGTTTATAGGATTTATATCCATCCATCTATACGTCATTTCTCACCGAAGCAAGTGGATTCTCTGAAATAGAAGTTGTTGGGGAGAAAAAATGTGTTATAAAAGAAGCCATGTCAAGCAGCAATGCAAGCCGGATTACACATAGCACGGTTGTTGTTTTTTTTTTTAAATTCTATTGTATCCATTAAGTTGTGATTTCGCTGATGCATATAAACTAGCAAAAAAACAATCGAAGACTTATCACATCTCTGCTCTGCCTGCCTGCGTTGTTGTTATACGTTATGTTCCCACAAGAAAAGGCAGAGTTGTTGCATTTTCTAACACCACCACCGCCGCGTATTATTATGGCCCTTCCTTCCTCTTCCTTCCCTCGTGGGTTTCACAGCGGCTGAAAACTTGCGAAGCGAAACTCATTAGAATAGTTTTCATACCAAAATTAATTTAAAATATTGTCAGTGTTACTAACATTCTTTGAGTGATTCTGACTGCGCTGCGGAGACGACGACTCCAACCAACCTCCAACTCCACCAACATTGTGGAGATGGCTTGCAACTGTGAAGTACTCTATCAGAGCCGGCTTGATGTAGGCAAGCAATAAATTCTGGATTTCAAATCACACAGCAGCACTCACTCCTCCTGATAATGTATCGCTGTTATTTCTTCTCGGGTATCTGTAACAGTGAAAGCTCTCATTTGTGCAGTCACACGTCGTCGTTCTGCGCAAGAGGGTGATGGAAGCGGATATGCCTTGTATAGTTTTCAAGCAGAGCAGTAGTAGCAGCGCAGCGCAGGCAGGATGCATTTTACAAGTAATAAAAACAACTACAATCCAAATCCTATATTTTGACACATTCACAGTAGAAATAATTTATTCATTATTGTCAGTGTCACATTACAGACAAAAATATATTCGTACTCGTGTCTTGTCTGGATATATATTTCAATTTCAATATTGTAGCACACTCTCTAAGATACTCCTCTATATTACTAGCAAGTTTAAGTATACACATACATATAGGTATATCGTGTCTCATATATTTTAAGCAATACAACTCAGCACATTATTATTTTGCAGAAAGTCTAAAGTATATTTTTATAAAGTAAGTTTTTTACTGATTTGGAAATAGGATGAAGATAGAATAGGAGGACTTTATATATTTATTTTTTATTACTTTTTCTGCATGATAACATAGTCTATAGAGAATCGCTAAAAACAATAATGCATCCGCTTTAAGGAATGTATATCGTGTAAAGTAACACAAAATAATATGCACATATTATTAGCTGGATATAAAACTAAATATATAAATTTTAAACTAAATACAGTACGTACTTTAAATCACTATTTGACTCGAAGTGACCGCTGTTTATTCATGTTGGTGAGCATAAGGGAAATGTACGAGGTTAGCAAGTCGTCCATTTTGTATCCCAGTGAGGTTTCACACAGGAGCTTTGAGCCACGCACTAGATTCCCTATCGTCATGTGGAAATAGGTGTTTCCAGAGGACCAGTTTGAAATTTTTGTGAATGGGTGTGTGACCAGTATTTCCTATAAAAGGGAAATCCCCACATTTTTAGAATCATTTCATAATGCAGGTTGTCGAGCAAGTCGTGTGCCACGAAAGGCTGCTGCTGTTAATGTGAGGAAATAAGTAGCTACCTTCGTCGTAGGATGAATTAAGCTAACGCCTTGTTTATTGATTGCAATAAGAAGGAGCTCCGGGTAGCTAGGATCTGTTGTTTGTTTAACTTCGAAAAATGCTGATCCGAATGTGGGCCATCGATAAATTATTTTCAAAAAGTTTTGCTTGGCATCTTCCGGACTCATTCCTATATAGCAGTTGACCAAAAACGAAAAGAATGCACTAATTGAAGTCGGTATGGCTTCTAATCGAAGCCACACATAAACACAAGCTCGCTTTTACTCGCTCGCTCGCTCGCACACACACACACACACGCGACACATAAAAAAAAGCACAAAAGGACAAGCATGCGAGTATGTGTAGTATTTATGATTCTTTTTACCAGCGTCTTGATTGTATGCTGCGACAATGGCCCGTTTCCAATCATTGGGACTCTGGAGTTTTGCCAAATCCGATGGGATTAGCTCACGCAGAAGTTGACTTGAAATCATAAAAAACCGTCATTCATTCTTTAAATTAAGAACACACCTTTTCCTCCTCGTATATATATATATAGGATATGCGAGCGTGTGGAATGAGTCACAACCGCTCTCCCTGTGCGAGCATAAGCTCACAAACAAATTCAAAGTGTACTCACGGGATTTGTTGCAACTCCTGTTTACTCTCGTCAAAACGTACACGATAAATTAGTGCGGCTAGTTTGGCTGCCTCCTCTTTAGTACATTTATGATAACCTGTTGAGCCCATGTTTTCATTAGATTTAATTGCACTCCGAAAGATTTTATGAGACAGAACAATGACAGAATGGGTAATGCGGGGAGACAGGCAATTAGCATAATTTGCCCCGCCGCAGTGCAAAATGCATAAATAATTAGATTACCTCTAAGATATTTGGGCAATTCCTGATGATAATGGAAAATCAAATCTGCCATGCGGTCCTTTCCAGGCACTGTATTTGTCCAAAGTTTCCTCATAAAGAACACCTGATATGTAAATTGTGGGATGGTTCCTGCAAAAAGGCGTCACAAAGAAAAACAGCTTTGTAAAGTTCATGCATCAGCGAATATACCACATTTTCCCCCCAGTTACGATGTCATGATATAAACATCCTCTTTCTTACCATCCCTGGTAGGTCTGGCCCTTTTAATCCAGTCTGTAAGATGTCTGACAAAATCAAAGAAGAAATCCCCTTCCGGAACGGAAATAACTTTGTCGGCAATTTTTACAAATAAACTAAACCCTTCAGCTGAGCGTAATGTCAGCCGTTCCGCAATGTTTGCACAAAACTCTTTGGCTCTTGTTGAGGAGTCAACTTCAAAAGCTTCGTCCATATCGTCCGGAAAATATACTTTGTGGAATATCTGTGTTGTTTTGTGTTGAATAGCTTCCACTTCAACCTTTAATAAAAATAATAATAAACAGTATGGGTTAACTCTTTTGCACATTTTGACTTTTCCTGTGTCGGCAGTTCTCCAAAATACTTAGCAAAACCCTTTTAGACATTTCGATTCATACTCTGTGCTGTATAGTATAAAAAATAATAAAAATACCTGGTGTGGCGGATATTTTCTTTGTCCAACCTTCAGCGTCTTTTGAAGTCTTTGCAAGGAATCTTGTGCAACGGGGTGTCTCCTGGTTCTCAAAAACTGGGTTAGTTCCTTTAGCAGCGTTTGTGAGCATGCAAATAGGCCGGTAGCGAGCCACATGAGCTCCCAGCCACGCTCTTCACTGAACTTGTTTCTGTTATCAGTCAATTGTTTCATAATCTGGCAGTACACTTCATCCCTCAGGATTTCCTGCTTCAGAGGCGTATCGAATATTTGGTCTGTGAGCTCATTTCCAATTTTGGACCGTTTGTGAGGGATATCCCCCATGTACTTCAGGATGGAGGTGAATATGAAGCTAGAATCCTCCACAAGCCCTTCCTTGTTTTGCAGTTTCTTCAGCAAGGGCTGCCGCACTGGCTCTCTGGAGTGTCTCCAGAGCTCATCTCTACTCCCACGACGGGCGGAGGAGAGGGTTAGCGACTTGGATATTGTCCTTTTGGGGGGAGGACGGAAATGTTCAATTGCATACTCTTCTAGCGTGTGTGGCTTTTCTTTTAGAGTGTCAACTCCGTTCGTGTAAGCATGAATAAATCGCTTTCCCCCGTCTTCCGTTTTGAATAACTCTAGAATGTCTGGGGGCGGTTTGGTTGTGGCTGGAAGGACGTAAACCATTTCTGCGGGGAAGTCTCCCTTTTCGTCGGTTCTCTCGCACCTGAAATACATAATACATTCCAAAGTCCAATTTCATGTTTAAAAATGAACATGACTAGAGTTTACCAAATCTTTAAGACGAATTATGCTAACTTTACCTTCCAACACACCATCCCGAAGTCATTACAGTTTCTCCGCAGTTTTCATCTTCTAGATTGATAAGGTCTCCTTTCAAGAAGGACAAGAAACTCGAGCCTTCGCCTATTGAAATACAGCACACGGACGTTAGTATCATTGTAAAAATGCAATTTGTGAAATATAGACATTTAGTATAGACATTTTGGACAGTACAACACTTGCTTTCAGACATACTTGGAGGTTTATAATCTTGCATTGCAATGCAGAAGGTAGATCGTCGTTTCAAGCCATCCAAGAAAAAATCCACAAGTTCCCTGATATCCTCTGCGTTTGGACTCTGGAAAGTGAACTCTTCTCCAGGTCGGACCGTGGACAGAGTAAAAGTCTGCCCAAATATCTTGTCGCTCTTTTCCGCCCTAATATGCGTGATTTCCGGGAAGGAGAGCTCCAGCAGAACTTGCTCCTGGTCGTCCACAACATAGACGCCAGTCCAGTTGATTGCAAGAATGACATCGTTTTTCGGTAAATTAGGACCGGCATATCGATAAGCTTCATAAAACCGGGAGAAGAGGAGTGGCCATTTGAACTTGGCATAAGCTACAATGTCCTCCTTTACCCGGAGCAGATCAGCCCTCTCTCGCGCGTGCAAACTCTGCAAAAAAGAAGAAGAAAATATGACAAGTTGCGTTTTCGTTTTACGTTATCATCATGCGGCCACCACGTCAAGGATTGTTTACATTGATTGACATGAAATGAGATTAAGGAGGGCGTGAGTTTACCCTGCGAAAGGCAGTGGTAACCAGCTGTGTCCATCTTTCAGGGGATTTATCCGAACTATTCAGACAAAAGTCTGGGATGTAGCTAGTCATTGCCGAGTTGAGCTTTTCCGCGTGTAAATCCGTCCCATAGTCTACGTAATACTGCTGTGCTGCAATCATAGCAAGATCCTCCTCCTTGTCACACCGATACTCACCAAACTTTATCCCGCGGACAACTTGCTGATAAATGAGGTTCGTTGCTACTGAATCCTCACTTGGGTCATGCCACGGAGCAAATATTTCCTAAAAGTATTCATGCAGAAAAAAAAGAGAGACACGGTGGAGTGAAGTTAAGTGTCAACGAAAACGGTATACGCCCACGACTGCAGTGTCAAATTCCCTGCGCTAATAATCCTCTTTTTTGAGGTAGACTGACTAACCTTTCGGAAAAATAGACGCCACGGAGCATTTCGCTCTTGGGCTCCCTGCTCCTTTGCGTATTGCTCGCATTGTGAAATTGCATCCATTACGTGCTCATTACCACTTCCCAGAGATGAAACCTGTACCGTGAAACATTAAACAAAGAAATAACACTTTAATACCCTCCCTTCTGGCTCATCTGAGTGGAACTGAAAATTTGGGGAGCTCTCATAAATATATTATTATTGATATTTAAACTATACTTGCCTTGTCAAATAGCGCAATGTACAAGCTGAACCCAAACTGGTCGCGTAAGCCAATCTTTTCCGCTAGCTGGTTACATAGCTCTCTTGACGTGGTCGCGGAATCGGCTAAAAGGTTTTTCGTATTCCCGTCCATAAATGTTATCGGTAATATTATAGGTTTCTTTGATTTTGTGGCCTGGAAATATACGACACAGTTAATAAATTGTTTGTATTGAACCTTGCGGCAACAAATCCCAAATCATGAGTATTCGCTGCTAAATGTAGAACGTCGAATTTATGTTATACCTGCAGCTCCAGCCAACTTGGTGGCTGATTTCTCGTTCCGTTATTAAACGTTCGCTTAAGTCTTTCTTCACAGTATGGAGCATAGCCTGGAGGACCTTCCCTAATAAAAGCTCTCAAATGCTTGACAAAGCGATCAGACGGGGCAAAGCAGCCGACACATAATGACAATAGAATCCATCCTCGAGCGTGTGATGATTTTGACGGGTTGTTTGTTAACTGCTTGCAAATCTGACAGTAAATTTCGTCTCTGAAGTGCAAACACAGAAATAAATACATAAATCCACAAACCCACCCGAAAAAAGCTGTGAATACAACATCTACGTACTCACAAATACGCGGGTTATACAGAAATATAGTGTATAGTGTTCATTTCACGCATCATGAACACACAGCACATATATAGTGCTCATTTATATACCTGAGCTCCCCTCTAAGGATTCCATGACCGATGATGAAATGCAACTTTTCTAGATTTGAAGTTGGTCTGGACTCCAGCCAAGACTGATAAGAATCCGCTGCTCCATCATCACCTTCCAAACGTCTCCTCACATCTTCACCTAATTTATTTTTTCGCTTTAAAGTGAGAGACACAAGTTTGTGACGAATGGATCTCGGCTTTTGTTTAATGTTGTACCCATCCTAAAAATTAAAGAATAATACAACTCATAGGTTCCAAGTACGCCCGGATTTATCGTATGTCGAAATGCTCATATCGCATAAAACAAAATCAGTTTGCCCGCACCATATTTTCTAGTCCCAACTCCTGGAATTCCTTCGATCTAGCAAAATTTCTTCCCAAAGTTGCCGTAACCTTTGACATCACAGACGTCGTGTCTCTTTCCATGGAATGATATCGCGGCTCAGGCAAATCTCCCATAAATCTCAAAATAGTAATCCACAACGCCTGCGCGGCCAACTGATCCGCAGGAGTGGCAAGAGGGAGCAGCGACGTTTTCAAAGGCCTTCGAGAATACTGGTGATTTGCATTCCCGGTGAAATACGTTGCCGCAAACTTTTGGAACTTGTACTCTGACAAGTCTTCAATATCCGCTGGTGCCAGCTCCGGAGCCGAATAAATGTCTTCGTCTGCCTTTGGAGGATTTGGCAAATCTCTGAAAGCACTTGGAGGGGCGGCTTCAGACGCGTTGTCAGGAAGAAAGTCGAACATGGCTTCTACCAACTTGGAGTCATCAACAGGCTCGTCCTGTTTCCTGGCTGCGTTCTCAATTGCCATTTTCTTCTTGTCGATAATCAACCGGTCCTCCCTGTCCATTTCCATTTCTTGGCGTTGGAGAGCCAATAGCCGCTCCCGGTAATTCTTTTCTGCGATTTCTTTATACCTTTTGTTTCCTTGCTTCTTCAGCTCACGCTCCTCTTGGTCTCGGAGTCGAAGTGCTTCCAACTTGCCACGTTGTTCAAACTATAAAATTATAATTAAAAAAAGCACAAAAATCAATGTAGGAACTTGCTAAACGAGAAAAGCATCAAACAAAAATGGAAATATTTTTTTAACTACCTTCAGTCTCTTGTAATGCTTTTGTGCAATCATACGGCGTATGTGCGATTGGATCTTAAGTACAGCCCAGAGTTTTCTACTGCACTGCCTTCGTACTAGATAGCCTCGACATACAGCCTACAATTAAAAGGAAAATGGAAATTAGTCTAAAATACTATACCATTAGGTCCATGCTATACCAAGTCCTACAAATTACTAATGTGGTGACTCACCTGAAGTCCCACAACATGACCCCTAAGGTGTTTAAAGCGATGCGCCAAAACTCGAGACCGGATAAGGGCCTGAAGGCGCATGTATCCGTTCCGCATTTTGAGATACCGTCGCCGTTGCAAATGACCACGGACATGCTTTTGAATGATTACTGCGGACGTTCTCATTCTCGTGAACCGACGTCGGTAATACCATGCCTTGATGTTTCGTTGGAGGATAAGTATTTTCTTGGTTAGAACACGGTCCCTCTCCTGCTCCAGGAACAGGTCGTGCGCATCCTTGAGGAAGACTTTGGTTTTGCCTAGTTGATAATCCGTTTTTCCTAACACTGCTTGGCATATTCTAGCCGTGGCAGCCCTACAGTCCGTCTGCAAACATTGGAAGAGTAAGCATAAATTAGTGGAATTTAAACAAACGCCTTATAGCAAACTATATAACTATCTATCAATTTAATTGGGTCATACCTTGTGAGCTGGAGGTACTCCACTGATAAGGAAGCGGTATCGCTCCACAAACTCCCTGAAGGTGTGGCGAATTGGATATCCAGCTCGTCGAATACGAATGGTTTCCATCATTCCAGAGTAACGAAGTTGGCGACAACATAATTCACGATCGAATAGCTATAAGAAAGTTGAAATCTTGTTATTAATTAACGTATTGTCAGAATATTCCATTAAAATTCCGTATTTTTTTTCTGCACTTACCATTGGCTTCTTTAGCTCGTTTGGCTTGATACACCTGATGAAAAAGGGGGAACAACTACTCAACGTTTTCATTAGAGCATCTAGCGACTTCTTAAACTGAGATGACAGCGTTGGCGCCCTCTTTCTCGTTTCATTCCCCATCGCAATATCATCGTGGAACAACATTTGGAGGAATTTATTCCCGGAAATCTCAATCAGCTGGAGAAGATCCCCACTAAACGTGTCCCTGTTCTTTTCTAGGAAGCCACGAGCATCGTAGAACACCACCCCAGCAAAATGGTTAAACCCAAAGGATGCATTGATATCTGATTTAGGCTTCAGGTAATTCCTGTTTGGGGAATGGGCCTTGTGCAGCTTGGCCAACATGGTGGTGTCAGTTCCCTTCGGGAAGCGGGACTCCTCGTCCACCAAACTCATAATGTTGAGCGGTTTTATCGCAATCAGGTCCAGCGCCTCTTGGTTATCCACAAACTCAATGTGTCTCCAAGAGATGCCTTCCAAGTTGTACTCCTCTTGCTCCAACTTGAAAATGTGCCGGACAAAGAACTGCTGGAGATTTTCGTTTGCATAGTTGATGCAAAACTGCTCAAAGCTGTTGCTCTCAAAGTTTTCAAAGCCAAAAATGTCTAGGACGCCAATGCTCATGTGGGCTCCGCCCCGAGGGTGGAAAATGGCAGAGTTGATTTTTGATACAATCCAAACAAATAGTCGACCGTAGATCCCTTTGGAAAAGGCGTCACGCACGTCTACAGCCTGTTCTCGGGACATTGTGGAGACAACGGTTTCCCCATGAGCAAATATCGTTTTTGTTGTGAGGGCTTCAATCAGGGATTGTCGATTGACGCCAATCAAATTAGCTGCAGTTTCGACATGAGACGAATCCGATATTTCGGTCGCATCCAGGTTATCTTCACGTCGACGGAAAAAATATTTTGTTAGCCAATGCTTACTTCAAAGATAGATTTTATATGTTTAATTTTTGTGTTGGCACTTACTGATTATGGCAGCCTTAGTTTTAATATTTCCCAAGTGCAACAATGCCGACAGCACTTTTAATATCTCCCAAATTTCTGGATCCGAAAACATGAGGACTTTCATGGCAGAGCGAATGTCGGAAAATTCGGCTGCGTCATCCCGTCCTTCACAGGTAATACATTTACCACCCGTCAGGTATCTGTATTGGGTTGCATCTGAAAGTTGCAGTTTGCCTTTCTCCTCTTTCGTCAGCCCAGCCAACATGCAGTAAAATATGTGATAATTTCTTTCGTCCTGGTTTTGCCCCACGATCCTTGACTTTTCCAGCAAATACTGCTCAATTTTCGCTCCTTCGATGACACCACCCTTGTTGAAGTGGATATCAATGTATTTTCCGAATCGGGAGGAATTATCATTTCGGATGGTTTTCGCGTTTCCGAATGCTACAGAACAAAACAAAAATTACTCCCAATCCTTAGTTTTGTATTCAATCCCATTCATATCTCAATCATATCATGGTCTTGCTCTGTTGTTACCTTCAAGAATCGGATTAGCTTCCAGGATTTGCTGTTCAATCCAGGAATGCTTTCCACTAATAGCCGCCAAATACTGGAGAATCAACTTGGTCGACTCTGTCTTTCCAGCACCACTCTCCCCACTGATAACAATGCATTGATCCTGCCCATATCGCTTCATGTTGGCATAACTGTTATCCCCAATAGCGAAAATGTGAGGAGGGAGCTCCCCAATCTTCTTGTCCTTGTAAAGTTTAATTTGCTCGGCTGTGTAAATCGGTAGAATCTGATATGGGTTAACAGCGACAAGAATGGAGCCGGTGTAAGTCTGTAGTAGAGAATTTTTTTAAAAATTAACATGCATGCCAAGGTAATGTAATCATCATATCGCGGTGGCGCATCAATCAAATGGAACATCTTTTCATCCGGGTGATGATGATGATGATGATGATGCCAACCATCGTACACCCATCAACAGAGTACGAATTTCTTTCAAAATTTTCTCATCCCTTTTCTCCGCTCGTACGGGGATATACATAACAAATTAGGCGAACCCCCAAGAGCGCTCACGATTTCGCTAATACAACCACGACATTATATCATCATCTTTTCATCCCATTTATTCCTTTCTTGAGTTGAACTCCTTACTTCAACTCAATACACGTTAAATGGCTTCAACAAGGCATAATAGTACTCTATCCCACCACCACTGGGACCTGCATCATTACACACTTATTCACTTTCTGTGCACTTCTCTCTCTCCCTCTTTGCACAAGACATAATACAGATGCAAGTCTTGCCAGCCAGAATGACGGGTATTTTTCGTAAATTGGTGCGGAGCACTTCATCATCATCATTTCCCCGGCCATATTGTGCATTTTCCATGCGCATTTATCCAATTAAAACATTATCCTAATAACAGGTATAATGTGGGTAATGATAATAATCATAAAAACTGCTTACATAAATGAGGTTCTCATTGTACCGAATGAGAAGGTTACGAAGAATGCCGGCTTCGTGAAGATCGCCAAGGGAGATCATGTCCTCAACTCCTTGGATGGATGATGGGTGCATCGCCTTGATGCGACGCTCGGGCGTGAGCCATATTTCCTTCATAGCGTCATTCCGTTCCCAGACACAAATCCGTCCGTGTAATGCAGTTAAAATGGTAGAAGCAAATAATACGCGTGTGTGTAGTAGTAGTAGTTGTGTTGGTTGTAGTGGTTTTGTAACGTAGTTTTATTCCCGATGGTTTGAATGAAGAGAAAGAAGAAGAAGAAAGGAGAGAAAAAAAAATCACAAAATTATTGTCAAAATATTCTAGTCACTTGGTAAATCACCGTTTTTTCTCAGAGGCTATATACACACACACATCTCATGTACATAAGCCTTCCTCTTTGTTGAGCACCACCAATTTGTATCCACCATTTCTCCACTGAAAAAAAATCTAAAAGGCTGGGGCTATTGCAGTATAAGAATATTTGATTTCAAGATGCAAAAATGCAACGGAACCAGAGGTACCAGACCAGGGTGTACACACGGTGCGGTGCGGTGTAAAAAGTTGCCTAAATGTTATGCACACACACACACGGGTTGTTAGACTCAAGAAGAGATGGGAGAAGAGGACCAAGAGGACCAGGACCACTCCATTATAGAACGTGATGAGAATACAGTTGCAATTACTAAACTGTTTTTTCGTGAGAAGTACTTTGACGATTGTCAGATTTCATTTCATTTTCTCTGTGTATTTTTCCTACCTTTATTGCCGTGATTATGCATGCAGATAAAAGGAAGGGGTTGAGCTGTTTTATTGAATACTTTAGAAAAACAGCAGAGAGAGGAGAAATATATTGCACGACTGACAAAGCTCTCTCTCTCTCTTGCCCATTATGAAAAAAAATCTATTAAATCATCCATGTTGCAATTAACACAAAAACGAGCTAGCTGGACAGATTTAAGAGTAAAAACAATCCTCTCCTCTCCCGTCTCCTCCGTCAATACAACAATGAAAAAAACAAATGGTGTTTTCGTGAACAAAGGAAACGATAAAATGTACACTGCAAAATAACATCTCCCTATTTAGTATGCTTACATCGCTAATTTAGAATGACATCTATGGTAAAATGGGCAATAAAGTTTGAATATGCCATAAGGGTAATGATGCGCAACATGAAAAATGAGGATGGTTTTCGGGTGTTCCATCCCACATCCTGCTGTTCGACGATGTGGGTGGGTGGCTGGGTAAATAGACGGAAGGAAGGAAGGAAATGAGTAGAGGATTTTTTTGAAAAAAAAGTGAATCAGGGAGGGAGGGAGGTGAGTCAAAAATGCAAATGAGATTGCTGAATCCTTTCAATTTATTAATACTGTCCACACACTAGACCATTCTTTCCTTTTTCTCCTTACTAGTTGAATTTATGACACGTCCCGATTTCATGATCAAAACAGGCGTGCATGCAACAAATCCCTAGAAACATGCTTTTACTATAATGAGCCCTTTTTGAAATCCTTATTCCAAATATTTCATGCCCGGTCATGGTGCGTTTGATTGAAAGGCATTAGTAGTGCATAAAGTAGGCTAGTTAATACACTGCAAACAGAATCAAAAAATGAGTAGTAGTATCCTTTCATAAATATTATTTTGTGTGTTTACACTTACACACCCCGCCAGCAGCTGG
>JAANSN010001389.1:0-34298 GCA_036850665.1 Dicranocentrus wangi | reverse complement strand
ATTACACACACATTCTTGACAAGACTGAACATGATTACAAATACAACGCAATTCATTGCAAAGACACAGACTCCATATTTTTGTGGGAATTTTGGATAAAACATCACACTATTTTCAACAGTTGTGTTGCTTGAGGTCGCACAGTCAGTCGACATGGGACTGAGGAATACTTAATCAAACTTCTTTTTCGAGGCTAACAAACAACCAAGTAAAAAAAACAAACCAAATACATGGTATGTGGAGTATGCACCCTTTTCCTCAAATATATAATTAGCAAATTCGTATTCAATCAAAAAATTTGAGCAAATTGATATTTAGAATGAGGTGGATTCCCAAAATCAGCCTCATTGCATTATTGCTGCTGCTGCGGTGTTTGTTATGCATACAATCTAAAACACTTGGGGAGATAAGCTTTATTCTACATAATATAATATGTATAAATGTGTACATATATGATGGCTCTCGTTTGTAACTTTTTTTTCCTACGGCTTTGTTCCCCACTTTATCTTATATTTCTGCTGAGAGTTCCCATCCCACTGTGAGTTATAACAGCAACCTGAAAAAGACGAGGTATGACGGCCGCAACATCAGCTAAGGAAAACTATACGCTATATGGCATAATATGTGGTGTGTATCTATATATGCGACGACGACGACGACGACGGTAATGAACAGCTAAGAAATTCCCAGCATCTCATATATGCACAACAACAAAGGCTATATGCTTCCATTGCATTCACCATGCACGCATACATTTAGCAAGTTGCTAGTTACATTCCATGCATGTATATTCGACTATGATTCCTTTTCGGATAAGATCAGTTCAGTCCTGGACCTGTGGAGGAATTTATGGCTAATATGGCTATGAGCACTATGACTATGAGATGAGCACTTTTAATTAGCGCCAAATTATTAGTACAAATAATATAAAATCCTTCGAAATTGGTAAGTAATCAGAGTAATCTCTTATATTTGTACTACTATGAATTTAATTTCAAGTTTTAAGTTTTAATCTTGCCAGATTTCAACTCTACATTTTCAAAACTCAAGTAAAAATTATCGCTTTTTAGACTCAGCAAGCGGTGCGTCGAATAACCAGGTGAGGTACTAGACTGAGGGCAATACATGGCGACAAAAGAATCGAGATGTTATGTTATGTTGTGTGAGTAAGAGGCAACAGGTTGTATTATTTAAATGTACATACCTAATTCGTTCGTATATAGATGCATACGTACAGACATACATGAGTACATGCAACAACCAATACACATGTACACGACGATGTAGTTAGTTTGTAGTTTAGCTTAAGGAGCACAGGTTGATGTTGATGATGATAGGAGCCTCCAAAGCAAATGAATCACGAAGTTGGACTCGGAGCACATGAGCAGAGTGTTTTCTTCATGAAGCTTCACGGTAAAGAAGTAAAGTATGTAAGAGACAAAAAAACGGCTTCTTAATAATATCTTGTTCCTTCATACATTCAACTTCAGTCATTTACTTACATTCACAAGACAAGGTAATAGTTTTGCTCTATCTAGTTTGTTATTGTTTGCAGGCAGGGACCTCACCACCAGTGTTGCGTTCATTATTATTACAGGTTGCTTTTTTAGAGACTGGTAGGTGCACAGCAGAATGCACATGATATCATGGTTACGTCTGAGCCTCGCATTGCATCTCCCATCATCGGCACGGTCACATCACGAAAAAAATCATTATCCTTAATCCTTATCTTATTCCTTGCGTCATTTTCTCCAAAAAATACTTGCTCACTCAACTCACTCTCTGGAAATTCTTAACGTGCAAAATTTGAGCAGTCAAGCAATTTTGCGCCTGGAAATAGTGCCTAGTAGTGACGTGACTCCAAGTAATAGTGTGATCAATGATCATTGATCATGTTTGCAAATGCAAATACTGTGACTCCAGGATTTGTTATAGTATAGTGTCTCACTTGTACGGTTTCACTGATCGTATATATCGTCATCATAGTCGTAATGCGGTGGCAGTCATGTAGCTTCTAGCTCCTAGCTTCGGATTATGCATATATTTGCACAAATTAATAATATTGGATCAAATCAAATCAAATCCCACAACGACAAATAAAATCTCAACTACCCAGACTTGACTTGGATTGACTTGCCCGTCGTACAATTAATTAAACTGATTTAATAGTCCATACTTTCATTTTAGGGATCACTCTGATCAGTTCATTGGCAGTTGGCTCCACAACAGTTTATTACGGCGGAGGTATTATGCCCATGACGTGAGCTGTGAGCTTCATAGTGCCTGTGCCTGTGTGTGTGTGTGCCTCCGCATAGCAATAGTAATATGATCAGGCGTGCGTAGTTTCATCCATGTCATGTAATGTTACATGAGCAGAAAACGCCAACAGCGAAAGAAGAAGAAGAAGGAAAAAATCAGTATTGTGCACAAGGGCTTTTTCGGACTTTAAAAAAAAAACATCTACTCACTAACCATTATGTAGTGCTGTAATTGGGCATTACTTTTTGGCTATGTGGTTTCATGTCACCATGCTGGTGGCGTCTGTAGTGCAATCACCGTGTCATTTCATGTGACATTATGATATTATGTTTTCCCCTTCTGAATTCATCGTCCTCACCTTTTTTCTTGACTGCTGTGCTGTGTGTAATATGCTGTGCGCTGTGATATTATGATAGAGTAACATGGTGATGACGATAATGATCAGACATTTCTATAGATTTGTAGTAAAGTTGCTAACGTTCCAACATAAATTTTAACTGACAACATACAACAAAACTATAATTTGTAATCACCATGTCATCATCCCCAATCTTTTTTCATAGTAATGAGTCAAGTTAGTCAAGTAGAGTAGAGCTCATCTACTCATCTTTGTAATAATTTATCGCAAAAAGGAATCGCAATGACATGAGACTTGAGACATATATGCGTAAAATATGCCCATCCAAACTACTAGTTTTTAGTGCATCTGTGCAACTTGTGAGTGGAAATCTCGGCAATGACATTATTATATTTGTACTGGTTCGGAGCAAACAATGGGATTTGTAGCAATATAACCAGGTGCTTCGACTAAAACATGATCTATTTACCTGGCACGATGGCATGGCGTACAAATAGGTCGTTTTAATTTCCAGTTTCTCTCTGAACACCTGTCAAACCCCGAGATAAAATAGTTGTAGATGGTTCTCTCGTGCTGAAAACGAAAATCTGTTTAATATTCTGGTGTCGTCTATTCTTATTATTATTTAAATAATCGTTACCATGTTGATACTCTATCGGTACTCTCTATCGTCCATGTTACAAACCATGTAAGTGCAAATATTGCTTTTTTACTATTATTATTATTATTATCTCAGGGGCAAAAATCAAAATTATTTTATTTTATTAAGCTATGTTATTATTAAGCTTCACATGATTAGAACACAAGAACACAGATTAGTAGAACACAATAATATTTAGCGTCCCTGCAATGCTCACTTTGCTAACATATATAACATATTGCATTGCATATTGCATCCATCTTTAAGAGTTTCGCATGGTTTAAGATGATTATGTTGGTATAAAAAAGTAGGTAGTAGTAGTAGGTAGGCATTTTGCTTCTATATATTATGTGTGACAAGAAAGTAGTGCGTGAGTAGCGTGAGCAACATGGTATCATCATGATCATGTGCATAGTAACACGATTAGCATAATATGGTTTCCTAACAAATACATATGAAATAGGACAACAAGGTGTTTATGATATGACAGGACTTGAAGAGCTACTACTACTCTAACTCTATGCTTCTTTAAATCCCGTCTGTGCAGCAGGGTCAGAAAAGCTCTCATAAATCCAAAAAATATATATATAAAAAAACTTGTTATTATAAACAGTAAAAAAGAATGGTAGTAGTAGTGATGCAAAATATCAAAGGGAGATATTACATATATTTACTTTTCAATAAAAAAATCCTTCTCCTTTGAAAAAGGATTTTTACCGTGAATACCGAAATGTTTTTCACGAAATTTTTCTTCTCTGTCTGATGAATAAAATATGGTTTGACTTACGGAAAAATTCCTCCGTCAATGCACTACTTTATAATGGATGGACATTATTCCCATTTTTATCATTTTAGCATTCATTGTTTGTTACTTACTCTTAGAGAGGAACTCAATGTGTCTCATTTTTAAGTACTTTTGTGTGGAATAGGTAGTAAAATATTGGATGGCAAGGTTCTCAAATAACAAGCGAATCAAATAATGTATCATCATCAAAAAGCATCTATTAAATCAGAGCTGCTCAAGTGCATGGAGAAGCAGTTTTTTTTTGCATGATGACGCCATGATGATCATTATGTGTAGCCATATCCTCCTTTCATTTTGGACTAAAGTACCAAACGTTAAACTTTATTATAGCAATAGAATATAGCAATGTCCTTTGATGATGAAAGCTGATCCCAAGAACACATCTTGTCTACCTAAATTGATTCACGTAAAATATTGGTCTGCAGTATGCTACGATCTACGATTATTGTGGTGGTGTAGTGGTGTTTGCAAACATCCCTCATGATCATGCAATTACACCTCAAATGCAATGCCTGGCTCAAATTGCATGAATTTTTGTGGCGAATGCCAAGAAGAGCACCCAACTCGGATTTACATAAATTGAAAATTGAAAACAAATGAAACCTTAAGAGGGCAAAGTTTTCCTACAGTTTAAAAAGAATGGTGTTTGATCATATTATCATTCAATCTCCCAGAAATTTTAGATTTGGTAGACAGGAGTGCTGAGTGCTTATTCAAACCTCTATGAATTTTTTCTAACTAGGCGGTATTCAATCAGGGTATAATTTGTGTACTGAGTACTCACTCACTCATAATAACTCACTCCGCGGAGGCTCACTACTCGAGTGCCTTGACCATAATTGTTTCCGATGAGGGAGGTATAGGTATAGGTATCCGCATAATTTTATCGTTTTTAGTTTTACTGTTGTGCCCCTTATATCGTATTCAACGTTCAACCATTTCAACGCCATAAAAAGTGTTTGTATTGTAATAGCTATTTAATGCACCCTAGACAAAAAAAAACTAAATTCGCTATTCATCAATTACTCACCATTGCTGAGTCTTGCATATTTGACACTATTCTGTCATCACCTCCACATTACCATCATGATATTCTGATTTTTTGGATCATCCCGTTCAGTGATTACCTTGTTTGTCCCATGTCTTACTTTTGTTTGGGCTATATGATCTCCTCCTCCTCCTCCTCTTCTGCCTCGTTTCAAAACGTTTAGCAGCAGCACAAAAATAAGGCTCTGAGACTCGGAGTGAGGCGTGCACAAAATGTAAAGAAAGGGTTTAAATACGGTTCTAGAGTGGTTCCACTAACCTTATGCACAATTTCGAATGTAGACATTATCCCGTATTTTTTTTATATATACATATATATTATACCCTCCAATACCTCCAAAGCCTTTTTTTTTCTTCTAAATACTACTACACACACCTCTTGTGATGTGTTGTCTCTTTCTTGTCTCCTGACTCTCTTCAGCAGGTCTTCATGTGGAGCAGAGCGTTGCGTAGTGGCGTTCCTTCTCTAATTGTAAGTTCATCCACAGTGCAGTGTTTTTTTTACATAAAACCTGGGGATGAGTTGCGCTCATGGCTCATGATCATGACGACGATGATGATGATGAGGGTTTGCCTAATGCTAATGTTGATGAGCCTTATAAATATATATATAAACATGTATATATTATTTCGCTAGATGTTCCATATTGTACCAACCGAAGAACCAGAGTACCACTCTTGACTTGACTGACTCGTCGTCTTGTTGGTTGTTGTCTGATATGTGCACATCATCGCCTTCTCTCTGCAAAAAAGATATGTCTAACTAAATGACACAATCGTATGAGGGAGGATGCAACCACACAATAAATGTTCTTGTTCTTATCACCTGGCGTTGTAGTAAAAATAGAATGCTCATAGAATAGAATTGTTGAAAGGAGTTATAATACACTTGTCTTAGGATAAAGTCGAGATTTCGTTGTAATTAAAATCCATTCAATTCTCTTTCCTTCCATTTAAAACCACACCACCACCATCCACAACACTCTTTTGCTTTTTTTTCTAGGTGGATGCATATTATTATGAGAAAAAAGGTACTGTCGTATTGTTGTTACCCAGAGAGAAAAAAAAATCCTGCATTAAAGTAATGGCTTTGACTGTCAACCAGTTTTCTGAGCATCGTACTTTTTAGCTTTGTGAGAAAACTGAGCATTTTTGTTGAATGCCTTGAATTAAATATAAAAAAAGAGCAAAGTGTAGTAGTTGGTAGTAGTAGTCGTCGTCGTCGTCGTCGTGGTATAGATAGTTGGTTGGTTGTTATAATATATCCCCTTTTTACTAAAGGAGCTTTTCTAAAAAGTCAGGATAAATATGTGCTCCAAGCTGTCTTGTCTCCTCATTCCCATACGAAATACATATCCTGTCCCTGTCTCACTGTGAACTGAACTTAAATAAACCGTTGATTGTTGACTCCCGGTCAATATCAGATTACTACAACTCGTGTGCAGGATTACTACTAATAAGAACAAGAGCACCTTTAACATCAAATGTCATAAAGTAATTTGAAAAAAAAATGCTTTCATAATATCAGCATTATGGTTATATATGGTTATATGATGGTTAGGCATTTGGCATACACACACTCAGGACTCAGGAGTTGGAATAGGAATAGGAGGAGGAGGAGGAGGAGGACGACAACGACGGACGACGACGTCATTTGACGTAGATGATGTATGTGTTATTTGTTCATAGTAGCACTCCATTTTCCTAACTCCCAGCGAGTCCCAGAACAACCATAATAACAACTATACACACATTTGACTACCTGAAGTCAACCACTCCACGATGACGATGACGAGTAATTCATTCCTTGTGGATCTAGGTTTTCATATTCCCATGAAAAAAAAACTCTTTCGGGTTCGTTCGACTACGACTACTGCGACCACTGCGACCTTTTACTACAAACAGAGAGATAGGATAGGACTTACTACTACACTGCTGCTAGTGCTATACTTACTACAATTAATTCCATTTTCGATTCCGTCGTGGTTACTTTTCAACTGACTTTCTTGTAATCCCAGTAGTTCGAGTACGTACGTACCAGAGAGGAGGAGGAGAAGGAGAGACCTTGCATGAGCAACAATAAATTGTTTCATTGTTTCACTTGTTTACCTAGTTGTTCTAGGGCTGGCCTTATAGGCTTCGAGTATTATATAGGCATCATGTATCGCTGCTAAATGCCATTTAGAGGAAAAACTAAATTCTGATTTGACGGAAATGCCTGCAGCTAAGAGAGAGGGAGACGAGAGAGAAACAATAAAAGAATGATTGTGTTTAGAGAGGAAGCCAATAACAAACAACAGTAGCACCTAGTTAGAATGTGAGAGCAGAATTTGCAGTTGCAGAAAATTGTTGTCAAGTCACACAACAATTGCCCTTTTCTCAAAAAAAAAAAAAACATGCACATAATAAGTAACTTTCAAGAAGACGGAGCTCTCCGATAGAAGCGTCAAGCGTCCAACAGTCTTTCTTTTTTATGTATTTTACTAGGTTGTGTGAAGGAAGACAGGAAACGAAACCGTAGTTTTTTGTGATTGTCTATCGACACGAGAGATCTACATTTCAGTAACAACCTAAGCCTTGAATGTGCCTCTTTGATCCATTCAATCCGATGATGAAGAAAAGTTTAGAAAATGAAGCGAGTCAAGAATTGCAGTCTGTCTGACTGGATTCTGGAACGAGGAGACCAATAAAAATGTAAATAGTGAATGGAAAGAGTTGCGTGAAAAAACAGAGAAATAAATAGGATGATAGGATGCTGCATGGTGGAATGAAATAGTGAAATGGTGAAAACGAAGCGAGATAGATGATCAAAAAGCGTTGATTTCAAATGCAAAGCATATACTTACTTGACTTGAGCAACCCTCGTGTGTGTAAAAAAGTGGTACTCTACTTTGCGTCATAAAATGTATTCACCTGATACCTGAAACAGAATTATTGCTGTATGGAGCCAACCCAAAGCTGAGTCAATACAAGGTGGAGTCAAGGGGGCTGGGCTGTGTCTTCATTCCAGTGCAGTGGTTTCGGAATTGGAGTGCAGTAGAAAAAACCACTTGGAAATGATGCCCTTGGTCTGTCTGTCCGTATGTCACGACTACGAATGATTTAAAATGGGGCATGGTTATCGCTCACTCACGCAACTCTTTGTACTGAGGTCTGAATTGATTTTGCCAAAATTGCATTTTTTAAGATGGATTTTACTTCTTTATCATTATTGTACACACCGTTCAATCGCTACTTTTAAAATACCAAGGAACATCCGTTTATTTTCTGCATACTTTTTAGGGCAGAGAGGGCTTGTTAGGTGGTTCCAAAATATGTCTTTTGATTCAATTCTTGTTAACAGAATTAATGAATAGAAGAAGTTCCTTCAGCAGTGGAATTTCACCCTTCGGGTGCAGCCCGAGACGTCTCCAAGCATACATTTCCTTAAAAATGTGTTTCAGGTCGGGTGTAATTACTGGAACGCAATATAGAAAATGAAAGAGTGTCTCAGCCCGACTTACGTAAGTGTTGTAACTGAGTAACTGATCCTTAAAAACATTGAAACCCTTACCTGTTTGATAGCATAAGCCACAGAAAGAAGAAGAGGAGTTGTAAACCGAGGTTTACAACTTGCCCGTTACACCCATTTGCATCCCTCATTAATAACCTTTTAGGAAATTCCTTGATGCTCGCTGAGTCCACCCCAGAGGTTGGGAATTCGGAGTTGGAGTTCATTTAGAAACAAGCCCTCACTGCCCTCAGTCAGTGTAATGAATATCCAACATTGTTATTTTGGAATCCTAGTCAATTTGTCTAATTTCTTGTGGGTCCATACCCACATGCACAAAAAAACAACTTTACTCTTGGCCGCTCTTTCATAAAAACGCATAATCCCAGAGCAGAGAGACCACATCATTGAATATGAAAATGAAATGAATGAGATGGTTTCATCCTTCTTCCTTGTTCCTTCACCAAAAGTCGAAATACTCGGACTATTATGCATCCCACACTGCTGCAACTGTGGTACTTTTTTCTGGCATTCTAGGGTGAAGGGTACACCACCACCACCACATATCTACAAAATTATGTGGAACCACTCACTTAAAATGCTCAGTGAAATACCACACACGCACAATCAGACCTTCACACAATCAAACAAACTCAGCCAAATACCTGTTCGTGGGCACGTTTTTTCTCACATGAAAGCATTATTAAAATGTAGCTGTAATTGTATGCTGGAAACAATAATGATAATCATTTGAGGACTGGAGGCATTTTTCGGGCTGTAATTATCAGGGAAATTGGAAAGCGCCGTGAAACAATACGGACCAATACGGCTAATGCGGATCATTTAATCAGAACCATTTTATGTGTGTGCACACACGCTCAGAAAAAATGTAGACGAGAGAGAGAGAGAGGATATTATGGCCATGCATGAAGGGATGCATGAAGGGATGCATGAAGGGATGCATCGGTTGATGAAGGGATCTAAATTAAGGGAAACGAAAAAAAAGAGATTGTAACTTTGTAACTGTTGTTCTATTGTAACATGATGATGCCTCAGTAATGCTATGGTCGGTTGCCATGTTCACCCTCATTTCCGATAGCGGCGGATAGGATTGTTGTACATAGTTGCATGTGGTTGCTCGACTCCTTTTCTAACAAAGTCTTTAATCAAAAAAGTTGAGTGACGCTAATAAAAATGGGGTGCATCCTCTTTATGACCTCCCTTTTTGCTACCATTTTTGTGCAGAAAATTTTGACACTGGAGTATCAAGGAAAATCACTGCGAGAGTTAATTTATAGCTAAAAGTTGGCCATATTTTGAGATCCTATTTATGATAGCAGGACTGTGTATACTTACTCAAGTCAAACAAGATCTCATCGACCTCATTCACTTGTTACTGAAAGGGTTTAAATGAAAATTACACGGACAACGCACAGACGTGCGAGGTATTTAAGCTTGCGGACGTGCAACGTACCGGGAGCTTCCATATTCGGGCATCTTTGATTGGATGTTAGATCTTCGTTGTGGAGTTACTCGTTTACTCATGCCTAGGAAAAGAGAGACCACTCATATATTTTGTTAAAACACCCACCTTTGTCTTATGCCACATTATCGAATTCATAAATATAGAGGGATGCATGCAGTTCATAAAAAATGGTATATGCACTTTTGGTATGATATGATCAAAAATGACAATTTGGGCTGAGAGAGCTGGCCCACACGCACCCGTAACGTAAAGTCAAATAAAAAGTGAGCATAAATCTGAAATATTCTTAAACTAATTATAAATATATACATAGTAGCTAAAGCAGAGAGGTAATCTGTTCAACAGCTTCCATATTCTTGCTATTTCTTGGGTTTATTCATGCAGTCACTTCATAACAATCCCTTTTCTCTCAATAAAACAACCAGCAGAGGATTTGAAAAGTAAAAATTGCAAATCCTCAAATCAAATCGTGAACCGTAGGTACGGCAGTAGGTTCAGGCGATGAAGTCATTCTTTCATTTGACACACTTCATGCAAAACTTCACATGCCTTCAAACCAAAATACATCTAGCCAATTTTTCAATTCAGCCAAGTCACGGCATGTCAACGAAGGAGCCCACTTTTAATAAATTCACGCAACCTTCCAAATAAACAGCTTCATTACCATCAACTAAGTAATACATATTATTTAGTTTTGGCGAAGGCAGTGAATCCACGCGCACACAATTCCCAATTATTTATTTATATTTAAAATTATTACTTGCACCGCCACCTAATCCACTTTGTTCTTTTTATTCTAGAGCGAAACGATCAATATGGAGATTCCCTTCGAGTGGATATGAAGCTGGACACTAATACCTATTGATGTTTGTGGTCATATTATTGAATTACCAAGAGCTTCAAGATGTGGTCCATTGTGAGCAGTATGAAATTGCTGAGAAAGCCGTCAAAGAGGTGAGGCAACCGCAATTACAAGAGCCAATATATTAAGTATATATTTCATGTCTGGCTGGAGACTGGTTATAATAACATAACTAGCTGCCACTCAAAAAGGGTAGTCTTTGGGGACGCGTTCATTAATCAATCACTGCGATTCCTTCCCAGAAAGGGAAAACAGTTGTCATCGAGTTAAGTGGAAAATGTCTAATTAGAAATACTCAATAGAGTTCCATTTTCCAAACTTTCATTTAAATTAAGTCATTTCCATTTTGAAATGTGATACCTCTGATGAAACTCAAAAAACCACAGACAAAATGAAGCAGGCAGGCAGGCAGGCAGAGAGCTCAGGGAAGAGCCAGCCAAGCGCGCTTAAAAATGTTCTGAGTAGTCCTGCGCCTCCAACGCAAACCACTTCGAGTTATATGCACCACCAGACCACCACCGTCAGCTCCCTCACTAGCACCATCACGCCAGAGATGGAGTTAAGGTGTGATGAGCTGCGAAGCCGTACCGTTGCTTGTTGCTGTCTGCTGTGGCGTTGCATTGTTGCGTTGCGTTGTATAGTGTGTAATTGTTGTAATCCTTTAGTTTACATAATATTACAGAAAACAAGGGAGAACATTATCAACGATGATGACGACGATCAACCCTTTAACATTCATTCCACTTACTGGTTGGTTCTTCTCCTCTCCTCTGCCTGTGATCGCAATCACAAATTAAGATCAGTAGTATGTCAAGCAAGAAGCGTTTACTTCAAAGCACCTCATTCAGACTGACTATACTTTTTTCTCCTTTTTTCCCCTGCAGATTGTGATTGTTGCTCGTCGTTCGTTGTTTGGTTGCTCAAGTTGACTACATATTATGCCTGCTGGGACAATATGGCTTTTTCACATGCATGAAAACAGGTTTTATTTTTTAGACATGCTCGGAAACAATTTTCAATTAGCCATTAGCGAGTTCAAAATACAGTACACAGCTATATGTATGTTTTACTTCTTGAAGTAAAATACCGACAGGATTTTTTTTTGAAATATAAAATTCTTCAAAATGTACAATAAAATTTATCCTATGCTTTGAGGATTGCGGAATTTTTCATCCTCTTTCAAAGAGTATCAATTGATGATGGATGGATTGATCAATAATAATAAATATTATTGTATTTCTCCTTTTCATTTCTAAAGTGTAACAATTCCCATGACACGGTAAAAAGTCTTTAGTAATAATAATTAGTCCATTAGTTTACTTTTGATTAGCCTCAAAATATTGAACTTGTATTATTCTAACTGCGTACACTGCTCTTGCGAAATACTAAGAGATGTTTAACTAAGTACATGATTGATCTTAATTAAAATGGCCCTTTGAGAGGCTCTCATTTACACCCCATACCATCCCATTTACAACATAATACAAAACATTATGGCAATAGGTCAACAGCAAGCAACAACGCAAGTAAGTGGCAACACGACCACCGACCACAATTGATCATCGCTAGATCGCCATCAGCAAAGTGATTGCAGTCTTCCATTGTTTTTCACGTTCTCTTTAAAGGAATAGAGGAAACGATTTGCATCATGACTAAATATGAATAGGGATATGGTAGGTGACGTGTAGGTGTTTTTGGCACTTGTTGGTGATAAATTATATAATCAGATTTACCTTACGAGAGACAATCTGCATAATTTTGATGCAGATTTTATGTAGGTAAAAAGTGATAGGTGGTCGGGGGTGATCCTCACAAAATTTGCGCTTCTCCTAAATACTCTTTCGAGACTTGTTCCCTTTAGTAAGTTTCACGTCTGACGTCTAAGTCTTTCTTGATGCCGCCTCTGGCTTGCATTTATTTTTATTAACGTTTTATGTGGCAGTAAGTGCAGATCATAAAACCAAAGCAGGCATGATGCTCACTACTCACTACTCTGTGTATTGTGTATAGGATTAGGAAACCTGTAACCAAATCGAAATATCCATTCTCCTCTAGAAGATCGAATCTTGTTGTGTGCTCGTGTATAACCACGAATGGAGAACTGGTTAAGGCAAAATTATGCTATGCACTAGGTATGTAGTGGCTTTTTGTCAAATTTGAGGGATGCAAAAGTGTAATAATACGTATATGATGATGATTAAAGCTAAATGTTTTAATTGTTGCCGTAGTAGTGGTAGTAATAGAGTGAGCTGTAACAATGTGCTGCAAACCCAGTGTGAGAATATTGCCGTTTCGCCAATTCCTCTGCCTTATACATTGTTGTTGAGAAAACATCAAGGTGAGCATTAAACGACTGTGAATTTTAAGGAAATAGTTAAGCAACCACCTTTTGCTTTTGATGAAGACTCACTCACCACGCACCTGCCTGTTAGTGTGCTATTGCACCCTGCATATTATATATGATTCTGATTACGCTGTTGCTATTGCTGCTGCTGTAAGTAGGGTGACTGCAGAAAAAACCACTGAAGCTTGTGTGAGTGATCTGATCTGATCACCACCACCACCACTCTTGTTGCTAAAAAGCAGCAAAATATGGTTGCAATCGCAAAGCCTCCTTTTGCATACCCCTACCATGCTTTTCACACTCCATGCACTAAACGCGGCCGCAAACTTGAAGAGGATTGTAATTTTTTAACCACTGTAAAAAAAAAGCTTTTTAAGAGACTATGTGCAAGTAAGTACGTAACGTAACAACGTAAGCGCAAGCGTAAGGAAAGACCCCGTCCGTACATAATAGACTTTTAGCTTGAAGACTAATGCATATACGTATTGTAGGTGTGTGCTCTTACTTAGCATTAGCTTTATTTTACAATTTACAACATCAATGGCCAACCACCAAATCCTCAATCCCACCCTGTTTGTTTCTCTGAATTAAAGACAAACTTACACGAGTGTCGAATTTATTAGCAGTGCATTACCTTTTGCACACTCACTTTTATGTATCACACAGCTCCATGCAGTTATTATGGGCTAGAGACTCCTTTGGGTTTTATAATCACAAGAAGAAAAGTAGTAGACGAGCGGACGAGCCTTGTTGTCTACTACATATATTGGCAAGTAAGTAGGATCCCTCTCAAAAGCTAAATGTACGGACACAACAAAAGGCTATAATATAATACATATCCACCACATATACACACATTATTCGGCTACTACTGACATGACAGGCAGACTGCAAAAGATGCAATCGCTAATCATTCTGTATTAAAATATTTAAAAAAACGCTATCTTTTGCTGCTCCTAATCTTGGTGCGGAAAAACGCAATAGTATTGTAGTAACAGTGAACTGGCACACACACATATCAAACTTCAAGTCTCCGCCTGTCCGATACAAACAGAAACTGAGAAACATCAAATCAAATCTACTCAACAATGTGTGATGTGTTTGCGTGGCATATGGGAATTCGTTCGTCTTCCCTAACAGTGAAAGCATAAGCAAGAAGCAAGCTCTCCTGGTGGAATAGTGAGTGATGTGATAATTCTTTCTTTGAGTTTGAAGAGTATATTATTGACATAGCGGATTTAGGTGGGCAAGGGGTGACAAAATGGAGAATAATGTGTAACGGTTCAGAAGCTTGCGAAATTGAGATATGGTGGTAGTGGCAGTGGTGGTATGATATTCCCGTCCCGACCCGGCGTGTGACATTTGCTGGAGTGTGGAGAGAGAGAATTTATGCATGAACAGGAATGCATGTGACGTGAAGGAAAGGCGGCTTCTTCTTTGCAAGTAATATTCATGGTATAGTGAGTGAACTGGAGTTATAGTGACGCTTAAAAATACTTTAGTCTTCGTTGCATCTTCGTCGTCGTCGTCGTCGTCCTCTTCATCGGAACTGCTTTACAAAGAGCATTTTTTTTTAAATCAGGTAAACCAGCATTATAATTAAAGTATGCCATATTTGTGTTAAAGTGTCTTCCGTGGTGCATGTCAAGGGGATACCGGTACAACTGTCATTTAACTTGGAAAGATTGAGTGGGATGATTACTAATGTACCTATTACTCCTCCTCTGCATTAGCGAAATGGAGAGAGAAAAAAAAACACCACTACTTTACTTCTTGGTTACGTGCAACATGCTTAGCCAAAAGTGTATAATATGAATAAATCGCGTATTTGTAGGACTGCTGCACGAAACAACTAATTTATTTATTATCCTCATTGACACCGTTTTCTACTCTAGTTCTGGGTTGGTCTGTTGAGTGAACACATTATTAGTACTACTATAGATTGTTGTGCTGTTAAGACAATGGGGTGCGCTGACACTAGCACATGCACGCAACCCTATTCCCCCTTACCGTGATTTCTCGGTGGTGGTGGTGGTGGTGTTGGCTCTGAGCCTGGTTGGTGGTGGTTGGGGTGGTGAAGAAGTGTGGGTGTACTATATTCTAGTGGACTCGGCGGACGACGTTCCATTATTATTATTATTAAGACCTTGTCATGATGATTTAGGGAACGCCGATTTATTCAACTTACCTAGCTGTCTCGTTTCGCAAAAGCAGAGACACTTCATAATGGATGGCTTTTTTGACATCTTGTATATGCATGCAGTTACAATACAATTACATTAAATGTGTCTATATTTGAACTGACACTAAACGGAACAACAAGAAAAAGTACGTACCGTTGTTGTCGTAGTACGTACAGTTGTCGCACTTTGCAAATACATTTTATTTAACCAGCAACACCGTGTTGTCCCATTACTAACACCCTCTTACGTTAAGTAATAGGCTTGTTCACCTGTCAATGCTGATGACAGGTGGAAAAAAAGCGTCATTCATCTTTGCAAACACGAAGCAAAATCATATAACGACAAACAAACTCTCTCTCAGCAAACATCACGGGATTTTTTTTTAGCTAGTTGTGTTGCTCTTCTATTATAGTTGCTCGACAAATTAGATTGAGTATAATAAAATCCCCGTGAGAATTGACTCTAATTAGACAATGGAAGGCTCTACTTACAGTTTAAGTGTTTCCCTATGCGTATGCGGCAAACTTGTACAGTTTGGGGCTCCACCAGCATTCAGCAATAATAATAATAATAATAATAAAACATTTGGTAGTGGTCATAACTTTTTGGTCAAGCATGCACAACTTTGCGAATCACAGCAGAGCAGTATCGTAGTAGTAGTGGTTGCTCTCGACGTGTTTCATAATTTCGCCAATGAACCATTTAATGTTGGTTTGTGTAAAATTGTATTTTTCATTTTTTAAGCTTGTAACTACTAATGCGCTTGCGAAACACGGAATGATTATTTATCTCTTCAGCGACTACTATACTACTACTTTTATTTCTGTCTACTCACTCACTGACTTACACTCAAGACTTGAGTCTCAAGTCTTAAGTAAACAGGTAAAATTTTTTCCGAGTGTTCAATTATTTCAATTAAGAAAGCTGAATTTATAGGAATTTGGTTAGGTAGTTGCAATATTGTTGTGCAGTGCCAGCGAGAAGTCTCGCTTCAGAGAACTCTTATTATACATTTATTTTAGCTTTTTTTACGTGTAGGCAATAACAATAAATTCACATGATGAATGCGAATGTGAGGCATTTGTAATTATATAAATTAATATTTCCTTAATAGATACCACACGCATACCGGAGTATGGGAAGAAGTGGCAACAATTAATACACCTGTAGGAATTGTTGACGAGGGCACTCATGTACTTTGCATACATCTAAGTATATATATATTTGCATAAGTAGTTTTCTCTCAAACAAAACTCTCTAGTGGGAATCCTTTAGAGGTCTCTCAGCCCCTCCTAATTAGGATTGTGATTAGGATTGTGATTAGGATTGGGCTCCTATTGTGAAATGTGATGTTATTGTTCAGAATTAATTAAGTGTCATCGCAAGATGATCCCTTCATTCATATGTAATATGTAATGTATGGAATATTGTGTGCACAAATATTGCAACTGTCAATCAGTGCTAATTGTCTTAATGGATTGGGTTTTTATTTGCAGGGGAGAGGGAGACATTGACCGGAATAAGAATAGCGGAATCAAGGATCACTCCAAGGAACCCAGTATCACCCATCTGGACTCTGACGCTCAAGTGAATCTGGATCCTTCTTGCTCAACAGACAGCAGCGCTAGTAGTAACCCTTTAAATGTCGCTTCCGGGAAATCGTCGACGCTAGGCTCAAGTGGGTCGTCGCAGCAGAGTGGAGGCTCCAAGACGAAAGTGGAGCGGAGGGAGTCAGCCCGGCTGGCGAGTAGCGCAACCAAATTCCTTCGGAGTTTGCGAAACCACGGTGGAAGTGGAAAACTAGTGACATCATCGGTTATCGCGGCGGATGATAAACACCCGATAAATGTGATTGCTTTAAAGGAGCTAAATGTTGAACATAGTTTAAATCCTGGTGCTGCAGCTTCAACAAGTACGTCGTCAGTTCGGGGAGGAACTACTAGTTCCTCCGGGAAGTTACCAGAAAGGAGTCAAAGCTTTAATGAGAAACGTTTGTTGGTTGTGACTCAAAATACGTCGAGTGAGAACAGCAGTTCTAGTGGACATTCGGGGAATGGGGGTCAAGTCAAAGTGAAGCACTCCAGAGCGCAAAGTTTCGTGTGTAATAATAGCAGCAGTAGAAACAAATCTGGATATAGTATTTATTTAAATCATCATCACCAGTTTCAAAGTACACAACAAAATCAGGCCAACCTTGCCAAGCAGCAGTTGTTGTTTGAGCAAAAGCAGATCAACTCCGGCGGTGGTGGTCCCGGTGGTGGCGGAAACCAATCTCAACAGTCCAGCTCATCAAGTAGTAAAAACTCCATTAAAGTGGACTCAAATTCAGCTCCACTAGATTCCTCAAGTCGGTCCGGGAGTACTGCCAACAACAACACCTCCGTCGTCTCGTGTGAAACGATTTATGAGAATTTGGAAGTGATTTTGGAAGAGAAGCACGGCAAGGGACAGATGACCAATAAATCCAATATTCCATGCAGTACTGAAAACACACTACCAGTTGGAGCCTCCAGTAACCAGAATGAGACAGCCAAGGGCCCACCAAACAGCAGCAGCAACGACCGGAAATCAAATGAGAGAGGTGGAAAGGGTTTGAAGTCACTCCATGCAGCCTCCTCGTCAGAGAGTCTGGACGTGAACATGAGGGTAGCTGGGAAGGATCGAGTGTGCCAAACCAACAGGAAGTACAACAAGGATCTAGGATATGAAACGAACTGCTCAGACTATGCCAATATTTTGCCCAAGTCCTCCTCCGTCGACTCATTTGAGGCCTCATGGATGACGACGATGGGGAAGGACCAGAAGCAGCAGCACCCTGTGCACTCGGCGACACTGGGTCGCACTTCCAAAGAGACGTCGTCGTCTCACCGACTTGGAAATACGTCCGTGTACGCGGAGCTCAACGTGTCTGCGATTCCCGACGGCACCACCACCACCCATAATAGCAGTAGCAGTGGTGGTAGTCGGAAACTTCGACGGAGTATCTCAGAAGTGCCCTCGGAGCGGAGTACTAATTTAGCAAAGTTGCAGACCAAAGTGGGGGATTCCACGGCGAGAGCCATTTATACCATTGGAAATGGGTAAAAAAACATATTGACCTAAGTATTTTTAAGGATCACAAACAATCATTAAATTTTAAAATACATACAATCCCGACTGATCCGACCGATCCGACCGATCCGACTCCTCACGACTGTCATGAGTATCGTATCGCATAACTGCAGAGCTTTAAAAACTGCAGTCTCGTCTTGTCCCCTCATGTGCTCCTAGATGGACTCACTTGCTCGCTAACAACGCACAGTGCATACCTACCTTGCGCCTTGGGCTCTTCATCTCATTTGATATGCAAGCCAGTTATGTTTAAAAAGCCAGTCCTGGAGATACGTTTAAAAACTCCAAAATTTACAACACCATTTATTATTTTCATTAAGTGCATTTTACTGCTGTGCAATCCCCCATGTTCCTCGGTCGGATTTCGAGATGATGATGACTCTCAACTGCTTTTCGGTCGTAAGTCGTAAACCAGGGAAGAGAAGAAAAAAAGCCCTGATGATGACGGACTAGGTAGTATAGTCCGCCTGTGGCAATATATTTGTTATAATCTTTTTAAGCCTCGAGAGTAAAAAAGTACCTCTGGACATGATAATCGGAAAAGTATACACACAGGAGGGAAGGATGAGCAGAGTCATAAAAAATCCCTCGAGCTTAAGAGTATCTCTTTAGTAATAGCAGTAAAAAAGGCTGAGTATTGAATAGAGAAGCACCTTAAACACTTTTGAAGATATTTCCTCTTTTTTACCTTCCTTCCTCCTCTCGGAAAAGGATAAAAAAGGATTCTCCAACTCCAAGCCCGATGGTGGATTGGTGGATTGGCGGATTGTTGGGTGAGCACGGGATGAAGAGTCCGGCTGTAACCCGAGCAGTTCATTTCGACCTTGTCTTAGGCTTTAAAAAGTTTCAACTTCTCACGTCCTGTGTTTGATGAGATGATTGTTCACATTTGTTGTTTCTTCGCTCTAGCTCTGCCAAGTTAATGTGGTATTTTGATGTGTGCTCACGAACCCATATTTTCATTCCAGCCAGCCGACTCCCTTCGTCTCTCTCACACAACACAAGTCACGGTCGAGTGTACAAAGTAAATATATGGTTTGAACTGCTTTTTTTTTACCTCGAAAGAGTGGTTACATTTTTATGGATTGACGTAGTACACGTCGCTGGCGTCAGGAAGTCAATAAATATGCAGTCAAGAAGGGTTTTTTGGTTTTTTTCGCAAAAATGCAGATAGAATCTTTGTTTTTCTCCGTTCCATGCATCTTGCATTAGATACTACAAGGAGAGAAAATTCTTAACCAATAAATATTTACAGCCTACGGTTTCTTTCTCAAACCGCGTGAAATTGCCGATTTGATTATTTGTCTATGTGAATTTGGCAATTGTGGTGGACCATTGTCGTCCTGATGATGGTTTCCTCTCTGGCATTTTTCACATTGTGGCAAAGAGTGTGGCTTTCCCGAATCTCTATTTACAAATGTACCGACACCGACCGACCGACACCACCACCTACATGAAAAACGGAAACTGGTCTGTGGTGTGGTCTCCTGAAATTGCACTTTAAAACAAATATCAAGGAAGGATACCAATGCCATGTTCACTCAGTTGTCATCTCAGTTGAATGGTTCATGAATATCAGCTTTCTTCCTTTGTCTTTCGTGTGACCGTGACAAGGAAGTAGGACAAGTAAGTTGATCAAGTGACACAACGGCACTTTGGCAGGTAACATTTGACTGATTTCGTTGCACATTATCAAATCATTATCAAATCATTGTCTTTCCATCTAATAATTCATGTAAATATGACTTGAGCTTAAGATTACCCGAAAATTTGAAACACAGCCACATTCTCAGTGTGGAAGTCGCGGTTTGTCATCCCAATTATTAATTTTCTTAGGGGGTAGATTCTTGACAACCGGAATGGATTTCCCCTAAAGGATATCTGTTTTCGGGTTGAGCCCAGGAAGGAATGAACAACAAAAAAACTACCTCGGCATGGCATAGAAATTGTTATCATTAGCATTTCACGTTTTGGCATAATTCTCGAGCATCTTCTAAAACCCCTTTTAAAAATTACACGGTGTCGCGGTGGTAGTTTGCTACCCATCTCGAGTTCACAACACGTAACAGGTTGCATAGTTACATCACTGAAAAATGACAGCTTCAAAAAAGATCATCATGCCATCATGCATGCAGCAAGTTTTTTTTTCTACACATTGATCATGCATGCGATGCGATTATGTGATTGCACATATATACGAAAAACGAAGGAACATTGAACATGCGTGTATTAAATCATGTATGTCTGTGTATGTGTTCACTCTCTGGTGCACACACAACGAGAGACACAAGTCAAGGTGTACCTTAGAGTAGTGGTTTTTTCTTCATCTCAAGAGACGCTGATTGGTGCTCAGGTAAATATTCAGTGTACAATCATCCATGTAATAATAATGAACGGTGTACGAGCGAGGAACAGCGTTTTGGCTGTAGTCACACTCACTCCTAGTTTCAATACAAAATTTTTTTTATCCTCCCCATGTGAGTAAACTCTGACGATAGAGTGCAATAGTGCAACATGGCACTTTCGAGAGAGAAAAAATAATATATGAATGAATGTAGATTTTTTTTTTCGTTATCCATATTATGTTTCAAAAATGGATGTTTTCGTTGGTTTGCTTGCCCCACCACCACTACTTATTGTACTGGTGGTGATGATATCAATTTTTGTCTATATCCTCACTTATACGTAGTGGTAGAGAAAACCACGCAAAAACCTCTCGATATGCAAGGAGGAGCAGGAGGGCTTGAACAGGCGGAGGGTTTGATCGCAATACAATGACAACGCATCGCGCGGCTTTAAAAGCACGGCAAAAGTATTTACCTTTGCGCTCGCTATAAAAATATTAAATGGAAAGGCAACATAAACATTTTGTTTGAAATTCTCTCTGTTTACAAAGAAAAGAATTTTCCTTGAGATGTGGATACACTCTGACTTCTTGCGTCCAACACATTTGAATTGGGCTGAAATGATCAGTACGTAACACGTCTTAGGCGAAGGAATTGTTGCGTTCAGCAGCAGTGAACTATATGGGGATACGCACACGCACCTATCACCTATACATTTATATATAAAATATAAATATATGGTGTAAAACAAAATACGCACACAAAATTTTATAGATTTTTAAACTTTTTTCTTTTTAAAGAAAGGTTTGTTTTCATAGTAGTGATGCTGTAGTGCTGTTGCGGACGAAGATGATCATGCTCATGTACGAAATATATGTTGATATTGATATAGCCCAGGCAATAGGGATATATTGTAAAGGTGGATAACCACTTGTTGAATGTGTTTGCCTAATATAAACAGACAGGCTTTGCTTGCATGCATGCTTGCGAGTCACAGGTATGAGCTGAGATGCTATATATGATGATCACAGTGTTTACCAAAAGTGGTGTTTGCACGCTGTACACACTGTCTACAGTTTGTAGTGCAGAGCAAAAAGAAAAAAAAGAAATAAAGTTAACTTTGGGGTTGCTCTGCTCAACATTGTACGCAATCTGCTTGAAGCTCATTCCACATTGAGAGATCATCCCTTGTGGACCTACATACTCCTCTGCTCCTCCAACAACATTTCAAAAAAATGCATTCCGAGAGCACATACCTTTCTGCACTACCTGGCTGAGGGTGGTTGTGTTGTGAGCAGTGAAACCATTTCCTCGAGAGAAAAAAATCTGTATTAATTGAAACTGTTAACTAAGGTTCGTTCGACTGTGAATCAGTGTGACGGGAAGGATCGGGACAACAACGTTCAACTCTGAAAGTTACATAGTGATAAACATAAAAATCCCGTCATAAAAAGTAAAAAGGTGGGCAGGAGCCATTCTGTCAGGGAAATTCTCTTACTTATTAGCTACCCCTGCCTGTCAACGAATAGGAAGCGGCTGTTGAATGGCTTGTTCGCTTGTTCTCATATTAACTTTTATTTTCTCAATTGTACTTTGCTGCAGTTTTATGGCTGCTCACACCAGCGCTCTGAACTGAATACACATGTCGAATGTGGTATTACCTGTAATCTTCAGTTTTATGACATCTGAAAAAAAGCCAAGTTTTTGACGTTCACGCAAACACACTCTATATACATATATGTGAAAGGAAGGGCTATTTTACACATTTTAATGGTGGAAGTGGAAACACATCCACAGAGCAATCGAGCAAGCAATCCATTCATTACAGAAATAGTTTTGGAGAGTGTTCCCTTTGGGACACTAATAAAATAAAAGGAGTGTTGAATCTCGTTGCGCTAATTGATTTCGATCGAAATCGCCTGAATATTTTATGTTCATGCCATATCACAGTCGTCACTCCAGTTGAGTATCTCTCTAATTCTATATTTAAAAAAGTTAAGTGTTGTGACCATTATAGTGCCGTGCCACACTATGGTAAGTGTGCAGCAGCAGTATTAATCCATAGGATTTATATCTATTTTGCATGATTCCTATCATACTCTATACTGATATAGTGTGGTGGTTATTATTATAGTGTATGTAGTAACTTGCAGAAAAATTATAGTTTTATCAGGGGAATATTTTTCGCGTGACGTTGCCATGATTGCTTTTTTCGCATTCCTTTTTTTACACGAGAGAGACTTTACGACTTGTGAATAGAAAATAGAAGGGTGTTCTATTGACGCAGTCATCGTGCCACGACCATGAAGAAAGAGTGCAATAGTGAAACAGAAATTAAGTGACAACTCAGCAATGCATAATAATGAAGTGAATAAAAACTTTTACCTTGTAATGTCTCCTTTTTGGCTGTTAATGTGAAAATCGCTTCGAATCAAATATGACGCAATCCTACAGTACGAGCACGACGTATATCTACATATATACACAGTTCTTAAAGCTGTTGTTGGTATTACACGGGACGGTTTCACAAATGAATTTGAAAAAAAAATAAACCCCTTATTCTTGATCTGAAAATGTATAAATATTTACTGATTTAATGATCTGCCTGGGAGACTGAGAAGCGACGACGAGACTAGCTAAATACTTGTCTCACACGGTGGCACGCACAAATTAGAGAGTATTGTTGTGGTGAGGAGGATTGTTGTTGTTGTTGTGATCTACCGTCTTGCCTCGATGTTTCTCAAAGAAAAAATTGTGTTTTTAAAATACACCCGAAAAAAGTTGACAGTAATGTGAACAGTGATTAAATAAGCGTACTTGTCGAGTTAAGGAGCATCTCTCAAGTAATAAGCGCATGTGTCTATGATTCATTTTTTTTGGTGAGTCCAGTTTTCCTATTTCATATTTTTCATAGAGAGGGTATATGAAATATCGTCATATATGAAACTAGTTTTGTGAATTGGATGTTGTTTTTTACCGTCTTGCGTTTCTGCATTTTGAGTATATGAGGAAGTGACCAGGTATGTTATTTGGATTTTTTTTTGATGGCGCAATTCCTATCACAGTTACTTCTTGTAATCGTCTTAATAATATGGTACAGCTCTGAACAGAGTAGTTATCGATTGGTAATCGGAGAGCGCAGCTTGAAATGCAAATTTCAGTCAGTCAGAAATCAGAAATCAGTCAAGGCCTAACATGGACTGAACTAGAACTATTTCTCATCAGTGAGAAAAGGAGGATCGCGCAAATAAGTTTCAGTGCTGCTAATAACTCCGTTCTTGAAATCAACATGTTCAAAATCAAAATATATTTCTGGCTTTCATATGAATTAAATCGAGTAGAAATCAGCGTTTCCTTCAAGTTACTATTGCAATCAAGGGAACTTCGTTTATGAATTCACCAATTCATTTTTACAGTTCTTTGAGTGAGCACACCACAGATTGTTAGTGAGTGCAATTGATGCAACCACATCGTTAGTTTGGCATGATTAGGGCTTATTTGACACAGCTCTCTGCACTCACATCACGGTCCGTTCGAGTCATCAGTTGGTATCTGTGCGTGTCGTTCCTGATTTGACGATAAATTTTCATAATTTTTGATTTGCTATAAATTGGCCTGGATGAACAGAATGTGCATGAAGTCATTCACAGTTACGGACGGATTATCTAGAGCATCCACCCTTTCGTTCCCTCTAAAAACACGGCAAAGTTAGTTGTTTGTTCCTTCTCACAACTAGTCTTGTTTGCTTGTCTGTCTCGTCAGTCGAAAGCTGGACGCTAAACTTGACAATGGTGGTGGGGTGGTGGAATAAACGTGTGGAGCTCTCCCGTCATAATGTCATCATCGCATTCCACGTAGTAGGATTGTTTCACAATCCGCCACGACGACGAAGCGAAGAAGGAGACTTCGTCTTCGTTGTTCGCACAATAACGGAGTTGTTCAGTCATCCTCTAATCATTTTTAGCGTTACTTTTGTAACTGCACGTCATTCTCTTTGGTTGCTAGGTCGCCGGTAATTTAGTATCAGCGGCCCATATTTTCTTATTTTATAAGGATGACCATTGACGATAAGCAAAGTGGCATAAATTATGGTGTGTCAACACACACAATTGGTGTTGATGATGAGGATTCACAAAGTTGTCGTTGAGCGAAGAGAAAGATTGTGCAAGCTGTGAAAAAGAGCTTTTTTTACACATTTATATTTTTCATGATGACGGTACACGATTGAAGGTGAAGCTGGCATTCATATAGGCAGTTTAATAGTTAATGATGGGGTGACCAAACTGCAATACACACAAGCTGGTGATATTTATGACAATACAGTTTATGGAGACAATTTGGAGCCATCTCCATTCATATCAATGCAGCTAGAGAGAAATGCGACTAATGCGAGTCGAATTTGGAGTCGACGAAAGATAATGGGAAAAAACGATTCTAGACACGAAACGAAGAAACCTCTAACCACCTCTCAATCATTGTCTGTCTCTCTCACTCAAAATTCAAATAGCTCATATGAGTAGTCTAGCTAGCTAGCGCAAATTAGCGCAATGATCCAAATCCCTCTTAACAGCTAAATCAATTATACCTTCTAAACTCTGAGGGGGAAAATGGGAGGAGGGAACGGATTTGGCTGGCGAGTTTCGAAAGTATTAAGCCCTAATTTCACGTTCCATTAAATTAAACCTCCTCAATAAAACTGTTGTTGTCATCATTGAGTCTACATCGATACTATTTACCAACATGTGCAAAAATGCGCATGTTATACCATATAATTAAATTAGGGAAGAGAAAGATCTGCATAACATGTGTCTACTCCACAATCCCTTCATATGTTTGTTTATAGATAGGTGTGTGCGAGAGAGAGAGAGAGAGGGGATCATCATAATACTAATCCCAGTTTCCTCTCGAAATTCAATCCGCATCATTCTGCAAAGTAAAACGCAGTATAATAATAACGATAATGATAATAATAATAATATATAGAGTAAATGTATTTATAGAAAAGAGAATAGAGATTTATTGTGGTATGCAAGTATGTGCAACTATAGGTATATACTTATGCGTATATGCACCAGGTGCACCTATACTACTACTGCTCGGATCCTTCATTTTCTTTTCGAAGAATGATTCGAATGTGTATGTACATTCAAACCAGGGATTATTTGATGGTCTCACACAGTTGTTCACCAAAACACCAAAAGGTAAAACTCATTGATTATAATTATAAATGGTTCTTTATATGTTCAAAGAGCGAAGGGTGTTTGTGCCTTTTTGTCACTCTCTCAAAAAAAAATATACAAGAGGATCCGATTGTGTGGCTTTTAAGATGTCAGCCTTTTTTCAAGTGACTTTGTCAAAAAAAATCCCTTGTTGGGAAGTGCATCATGCACGGTTCCCGCAGTTCACGATGAAAATGGTAGCAGGGAGGAAAATGCGTCAAGGTGTGGTTGTTCTTTTGCAAAGTTAGCAAAAAAAAAACCTATCATCCCTTTAATCACGACAACCACGAGTATAAGAACAATTTGAGCGTGCCAGAAGGCCCATCCATTGAAGATGGTAGAAGATTGAAGATCCAAAAGGAAATAAAACGATGATGATGATCCTTATGATGCAGACCTTATTCTTGATATCAAAGATCCTCATCCTCACACAATCGGCGAGGATTTATTAAAAAAATGAAGAAGATTATAGGCGTGTATAGTATCTAGTGAAAGAAATTAGAGAGAAGGTTCCGCGCTCTATAGGTCTGTAGTTGTGGTGGTGTTGTCTAATAGACTGAGTCAGCAATTAGCTTTTACAACACACACACACACACACACACACACACACTTGAAATGGTAAACTCCCACATGGGGAAGAGTTTGTTATGTAGACTCAATTGGAGCATATTTTTCTCGTTCTTGTTTCTTTCGCGAAACACAATTCCCTTTTATCTTCTACGATGCCTGCCTTCTACCGTCTTTCCCCACTGTAAAGCAGCACTCAACAAACACTTTTAACACTTTACCAATTTTTCATGTTTTCTTAATAATTTTACCACCGTTTCGCTACAGAAAAATGCTAAACACAGGAAACAGGAGTAGTAGGGGAGTGAGTTTAAAACAGAGCCTTTAAAAACAACAAATACATATATAGCACATATATATCATTCACCATTTCCTCGTACCTATTGTAAGATGATAGGTATGATGTGTAATATATTATGCACCAGAAGGATTATTATTGCTGGTAAAAGTATATGCAGACAGTTTAAATATTACTAACTTACTTCTTTACCCCATCATCTTTTCTGCTCTCTGCAGTGCAGTACCACGATGACGCATTTTATTTGCTTTGGTGGATATTTGGGTGATGAAAATAGCATTTTGGATGGAGTGTTTTTTCTCATATATTTTATTTTCAGAGTTGATTCATTGTGCCACCACATCATCATCATTTCAATACTTGGCGATATAATGTTCAACTTGGGCATCACACACGGTGCTTTTGTGTTTTTCCTTCTTTCATACAAAATTATATTATACGGGTCGAAGTTTACGAGTGCGCATAATATTTTTCAGAGTAGTGGTTCTTGTGTTTGTTTCAGCAGATCGCTAAATACATGCCAGTGTAAATTATAATATTAAATGCAAAAGTAATAATAAATACAATTGCGCTGCTAAAAAGGAGAATATTATGTCTCTCTCTCTCTCTCGTGGGGTACGTGCAAGTCGAACAAATTCAAAAATGTAGACTGGGCATTTGACACGCAGGCAGGCAAACAGACAAGGTATATATATATATATATATATATATTCCTCCAATTTACATGGTTGGTATCTATAGAAATCATCACTTTCAACAAGTCATCATAGTCATCATCCCGCAGCAATCACTTTATTTTTGTGCTCTGCTCTGCTCGGCGAGAAGACAACTTAGTTTTGATTAAGTATTTTGTTAGAATCATGATGTTGATCAGGATAGCAGATATTACTGCTTTCAACTATCAGAAAGAAATGATGTTTTATGGATTACCTTGTAGCTGCTTGCAGAGATTTTCTGTGAACTGTAGACCAGGGCAGGCAGGCAATAAGTGGGGGAGAGGAGATAATGATAACAAGGATAGAATGTGCGAGTTCATCATATCCCAACGAAACAAATCGCATCTCTTTGGCTGGCTAATATTGAATATTATTATTATGCTTTATGCAGATGTAGTGTGGCTTTTTGCCTGAGGACCTGCATGGCAATATGGCAAATAGTAGTCGCCTCGCTGCTGCATGTTATGCCTATATTTTATTTTTCATTTTGTGCGTATGCATATATTACAGGCAGGCAGGCTTGGATGGTTTGGGGACTTTGGTGGAGATAAGGAACACGACGACGCGACGGTGCGGTGCCCTCAATATAGAGTAGTAGGACTTTTTTGAGAGTTTTTGGCTTTGGCTCTAGATGTTCTATATTATATTGTCATCATATAGATGATCATATCGATGATCGTAGTAGCATGGACTTGATTATGTGTACTCCATCCATCCGATAGCCTGATTGAAAATGATTTTTACAGCTAAAGGAAAATTATATGATATTGACACCTCATTGTCTGAAATAATGGCAAGATAAAGAAATCAGAGATAAATTTATTTCCAAGGGGGCGGTTTATGCTGATTATGTGCTTTGATAGGGGCACCTTTTAGTACGCAGCTCTCTGCTCTGCTGCACTACAAATAGCAATAAGAAAAAATAAGCGAGCTTCGCTTTGACAATAGCAATGGCAACGTTTCTTTTTCGCATTCAGCGTGCTATTTGTCGGTGTCAACGGTGGTGGCGTGGTGGGTTGCTTGCTTGTAGTAATACGGTCACCCCATTCATTCAATTCAACTCAGGTCTTGTTTAGGCTGAGCAGAAGTTGAGATGAAAAACACAGGGAAACACGCCACATGCTAGGACAACCAATTATAGTTGGATGGAAGGATGGAGAGGTGTGTGTAAAACACCTTGAAACCACACATATCATTCGTGATGAATGGGGAAAACATTGAAAGTGTGTAGATTTTTAGAGGAAAATTAGGGCATGAGCACGAACCAGAAAAAAAGTCGTAAAAACGTAGGTACACTATAAGATTTCAATCGATTGTCGAGAGAAGGTAGTCCGTGTGATGGAATATGATATTCTACATAATTAGGATAACGGGAAGATTGCCAAGTTGTCGGGCCCCTGGCAATTTTCTCCAGACTAGTCCAGACTCCTAAAGCTTATATGCGTTGTAATTATTCAGTCGTCATTTTCCACCTTCAGCTGTTCACATGCCATATGGTTAGTGTGCTTGCTTGTCAACAAAATATGTTGGATCTAGGATCAGAAAGGGTAATTAGGAGACTGTTATTCATCTCCAAACACCACGTACAACTGGTGCAACGTTTGTCGGCTGAGTAAACTCAAATGGAATGCTATCAGTTGGCAAATATTTGAGCGAGTCTAACCTGCATTGCATTTTGATTTAATTGCGTACTGCTGTGTAATTTAGGGTTGTCTGTCCGTCCCTGCAAAGATGATGATCATTTTTTGCTGTAAGGAAGATTAAATGTTTGCCAAGGATATTGGAATTGGTATACAGGGATTCAATGTGCTGAATTGGATGGAACTTAGCTCCTCGTTCGTACTCGAAACTCAAACCCACTTTGTTTGCATAGCATAACGCTACCTTACAGTTCAATATCTCATTAAACAGTTAAGTACAAGGGTTTTTATCATCATGTGACAATCACATTATGAATTACTGCTTGCTCACCAACCAATTTTCCTTCCAGTTTTGTACAATTTACAGTTTTTGCGGCTGACCACCACTCTCCTTCTGCCTGCAATTAAGTAATCATATACGGAAATGGTGTGCTTTTTGCAGATAAGATTAGATTAGACGAGAGAAAAAGTCAAAACAGAGTCCATTCATTTCTATTTGTCATTTTGTTGACACTCATCATCATCATCATCATCATCAACCACTACAAAACTCCTCCGTGTTTTCCACAAAAGAGGTGTACAAGTAGTACCTCTTGCTTGCATCATTCATGTACCTCTCTTCTCTTCTCTCACACACACAAACATTATCATAATAATCACACTACACTTTGTTTGTTTGATGCCATCACCCAAATCCCTTGTCCAACGTGCTATCCCTCTAATAAACCCAATTCCTATTCATTTGCTCTGTCCTTTGTAAATCATGAGCAGCAAGCAGCATAGCAGCTTCTACGTCTACGTACAAATTGTACTTGACCTTTACCTTTTGTCATTTACTCGCGGAGTGACAGTCAATACATACATAGCGTGTGTATACATTTGTAGGACACATTTGCATAGTGTGAGTCTGGCTGGCTGGACATGTCATAGGAATTCATACTATTCACAGAAAGAACATTGCGTTGGGCAACCACTAATTGCCACTAATTCAGTAAAGAGAGGGCTCAAGACGTTTTTTTTATTGCAACAGTGTAATAACACGCTTTGTTATTATTAGGAGATATTATCTCGAAACTAATCGTAAGTATGTACAAGGCCTTAATTAAATGAGCTTAATAGGTGTTCTATTCCGTGCTGCTGCTGCTGTTTTTTATTTACAATTTGCGTATTTGCATGATTGATAACTACGCTTGACGACAACGCTTGGTTTCCTCATCTCACAATCTCTAAAATCACTCAAGTCCAAAGTCGCCCGACCCATCATAACTCAAAATGTATACACACATTGTAAACTGAAACTAATTGTTTTTTCTTCACGGCGATAGATGCGTTATGGCATTCAATAAAAACTCCGACACTTGTAAGCAGCACCAACACAAGTTCTCAACAATTTCTATACTATACAATTTCATCTCATACTCTCTGCAGTTTTCCTGTAAATACTCATCCTGCGTATGAAAGCAATGCATTACTAGTTTCATGGCATTTTATATTATCTCAAGTATATACTTCCATTCTGATTACGGTTCGCTGCTGGTCAATTTGTTTGTGTGTAAATAACTTTTGATAACATGTAATTCAAGCATGAGGAGAAGAGAAAACAGAGATTTTTTGCACCCATGCAGCCACCATCCCTGCTAATAAATGGGAAACATCAATTTATTTTTTAATAAACAAAAGCACAAACACATATCACGCCTTATCTTCCGATCACAATGCAATGTGCATTATTGTGTAGGGTAATTTTATTTTTGGGAAAGCGTTCTTGTTCAGAATAAGACCCCAGACAAGAAGACTTGTTGGTTTCAAGTGTAAACCTTGCACCTGCTGCAATGCAATGCGTAAGGTTCCCTTTGTTTGCCGTAATAAATTCCTACAACAATAATATATAGATTCGCTCCAAGGGTTACTCTGGTCCGACCTTGGTGTTTCGTCACACATCATTTTCCCACAGATGAAAAGGTTCCAATTGGAATGGCTAAGTACCATGATTAGCTTATTGACTGTGAGTTTTGTGTCGCTGACAATTAGTCCTTTAATATGTTGTTGTTTGTGTTGCTGTGAGTGACGATATCTCAAAATCATAACACTAATTGTGTTTCCAGATTGAAGGTCATGATGCAGTGTGTATATATATATCTATCTAATATATACATATATTTTATTATTAATTATTTTTGCTTCCGGTTCAAGAAGCACACACAGAGAGAAAACCACATTGTGCATTACGCTTAAATAAGTATACCTATACTCTTTTGTACTGGGGATACATATTAGCCACCTCCACCACCACCACCTTAAAATACAGTAATATAACTTGAAATCCCATATTGTCTCTGTGTGTGTGTGTGTGTGTGTGTGTGTGTGTGTGTGTGTGTGTGTGTACATACTTATTAGATTGTGTTTGATGATTTGGCAATTTGAATCTTATGTTTAGAACTAAACCTGCTTTGAATCCATAATGAAAGTATACGTACACCACCACCACATAATTACACATTAGGAAAAGGCAAAACGTGACAGCAATCAATGCACACTACAAAAACCGTATCCAACAAAAATCCTCTATGAAAATGTACTGTGCTGTTGCTGTTGAGTGCTGAGCCGTCGTCGTATAATATCAAAATTCGATTCTCGTCAGAAGTCTAAAAAACTCATAAGTAGAAATTAATTTTTTCCTCTCTAGAGTGCCACTAACATTGGAAGGGATTAGTTTAAGTAATTCTTTGAAACCATTATTATCGAGAAACAGGATACTACTATGCCTTATGCTACTACAGGACACCTTATGCTTTAATCATTTATTAGAATCAGGATGTTGAACATTATGAGAAAATTTTCGGGGACGTAAAAAATCACCAATAGTTAATAATTATTTTAAAAGTCATGCTACGACGCAGCGTAGCGAAGTATTAGGCGGCAGGGTCATGAAAAATACAAACAATTTCCTCGGAGATTTGTCCTTTGAGATCAACAACTCACCACGGAAAGGTTTCCTGTAGGAAAAAACAGCACATTTTTTTCAATTAAAAAAGTTCCATCTTCCATCTTGAAACACCCACAGAGAGCATATCCCAGACCCAAAAAGTGCTCATGATGATGATACTGTTCTCTATATTGGTTTCATCTCTGAAAAATGCATTAAATGTGAGGCATATTGTATTGTCCGCATTTTTATGCATGTATATGTAACGTAACATTTTTATGTTATATGATTTGCCTTAGGCAACAAAGGAAAAATATTACTTGGCCACTTTTTTGTATCCATCACATCATAATATCACGTCCACGTCATATCACATCACGATGAGTTGCATTGCATTATTGCTTTCGCCAAAAGCTATATATGCGCGATGCGAACAGTATTTTCAACGAGATAACTGTAAAATGCAAAAAGGGAGGAAAGAAAAAAAAAGATGTGACGAGAGGCACTATGGCACTATACCATTTGCTATGGTGAGCACACAACTTAACCGTGTATATTTACTAATACCTCATACCACTTACATTTTACATACTTAATCTAAACATGAAAGAGTGTTTTAATAAAACGCTAAAAAAAATTATACGGGTCTTTCGAAAACACCGTGGGCCTTGCCATACGCTTGATTCCCTTGTTATTCAAAAAAATGATAAATATTAGATCAGGGAGATGACTCGTGAATGAGTTTCAAGAAGACTGCTTCTTGCTTGGGAAAACAATGTGTATTTTTAGTGGAGCCTCTCGGTCTCTATAACCGTCAAATAATGTGTTATTATTATTACTATTATACTTTTCTGGGTATTAAAATGGGATTGTTATTACTCTGCAAAGTATTTCAGTTGTGAAACAATGAAATGAATGTAAATCTCGTGGAACCCATGAATATTTAATTTTTATAAAATAAAATGCTGATACCTTGAACGGGATGAGATGCTTTTTCATTGGGGATATTATACAGACGTTATATGACCACACGATATCTTATTGTTTATTTTAAAAACACACGGATGGACTATGGGCTAAGTCGGGCTGAGAGCACACTTTCCCACAGGCACGATTATCATGATTTTTCATGATGAAGATGGGTTTCTGTTTCGTGTCGTCTTGGTGATACCTCTTGGTGATACCTCTTGATAGGATGGATAATGGAGGAGTGATTCGCACCATATTTTCTATTTTTAATTTTTCAAGGGATTTCCTTACGCTCATATCAGAAGGGACAATCGACAGGATGGACTTATAGAACTTGATAGAATACTTTCAAACTGAATTGAAAAGCGTCTTTGGGAAAATATTGAGATGATGATAATGGTAATTGATGGAGTTCTAACTCTAAACTCTAACACGACCTGAGCTGTGCACATTTAAACTTTTGCTTTTATTTTCTTACATTAGTTGTCATGAAGAGAAAAAACTTTCAATCGATATTGGATCACATATCAAAAATGTAAATGTGTGTATACACCCCTTTTCATTTGAGAGTATTCGTTGTTCGGTCGGACTATGGGACATGTTAATCTCAATAAAATACATGATTTCATCATGTCTTCCTTTTTTGGAAAAGGTATTATTATTGTTCTTTTGGTAAAATGCAAAATATTGAGGAATGGCTGAAATGTAATTGTCAATTTTTTACGTTTTTTTTCTCATCCAACCCAATTCAATATTAGATTTGATTTTGAAAGAAAAACAACATTTGTTGTTCATTTGGGTTGATTTACTATGCATCAGCAGCCGTGTACCTGGCGAGATGAGCAATACGATGGTGAAGACGACAGTAAAAAAATGTGTAATAAAAAAGTGGATGTATTGGTATATGCAAGAGAGTTCTCGCATCTTTCTGGCATTCTCTGATACCTACTACTACAAACAAATCCTCTCTCAGGAGACGACGAACAACAAGCAACCTGCAATTCCAAATGAAGGTGTGTCCTATTTCATTTCG